>CANUEX010050569.1:0-54627 GCA_948099535.1 Jatropha multifida
TACTGTTCGTGGAAGAGAGGAGGTGGCGGAGCTTGGAGGTGGCGCGACGCTGCAGAGAGAGGAGCAGAACAGGCTGGGTCGCGCGTCAGAGGGAGGCAGAGCAGAGCTGGGTCGCAGCCGCGCGAGGAGGAGCTGCCGCTGCTGCTGCTGGAGGAGGAGGGAGTGGCGGTGCTGCTGCAACAGAGGGGGACAGAATGCAGCAGAGAAAAACGCAGGGGAGAGGAAGAAGAAAGAAGAAAGAAAGAAAAGAGAAGGAAGAAGAAGGAGGAGGAAGAGGGTGGCGGAAATGGTGGCAGTGGCTGGTGCAGGGAGAGGCTGGAGCTGCAGAGTCAATGGCGTCGATGGAGGAAGGAAGGAGATGGAGAGGAAATTTAAAGAAAAAAAATAAATAAATAAAAAATAAAATAAAATAATAATAAATAAAAGAATAATAAAATATTATAAAGTTTTATAATTATTAAATAAAAACAAACCGTCCAAGGTAAGTTGCCAGGGAGAAAAAAATAGTAACGCACAGTGTTTTTCAAAAATATCCGATTTGGGTCTAATTTAAATTAATTCGGTCCAATTAAAAAAATATTAGTCCGATTTTATTCGATTAATAGTTACTCGATAAATTTTTGGGCGAACCAAAATGATTTTCGATCCCCATAATATTACATGGCGTAATATTATTGGTTAAAAATTTACAATTTAAATTTAAATGGGAATGTTTCGAAATAAAAATTTCGGGGTATTACATATATATATGAAAGTAGAGCAATAATTTGTATTATAAAGAAGTCAAATGTATGTAGCACAAGTTGTCACTTGGTATTATGATGTTAGAATTCTAATACAATTTAGTATCGCAAAAATTTATCAAGATAACATCAATAAAAAAAATTATCTCTAACATTCAATATATTAATATAAATTTATTTAGTAGTACAAAATAATTAATAAATAATTCATCCACTAAAAAAAGTGTGAATGAATAATATATTATTATTAAATAAATAATATATAAATTTAAAAATATAAATTGAAATGTACTAAATATAATAATTTTTAAAAAGTAAGACATCCACATGTTTAGAACATACCACACTAAATAAGTAATATTTTAAATATAAATAAATAAACAATCATTTATAATAAATTATAAACATAAAACTTAATTTCTTATTTAAATGTAGCAAAAACAAATTAAAAAAATACCTCATTTTCTTACTAGTAATAAAAGAAAAATCTCAGTTGATTAACTTAGTCTATTAAGTAATTTTATAGATTGCACGAATATAGGACACGAAATACAGAAACATATGAGATACAATAATTTTTTAAAATGGTAGAATATTCATACACTTAAGACACAATACATTAAATAAGTAATACATTAATATTTCAAATAAATAAACAATCATTTATAATAAATCATAAACATAAAAAATAACTAATTTTTTATTTCAATAAGATTAGTTAAATTTTCTAAATTATTATCACTATTGAACAAATATTAATAAGGTGCGTGCATTTTTTGATAAAAGTTATATCATATATGACTTTTGTTATTATCAGTGAAAGTATCGCATGATATTTAATAAAGCATAACTTAATTAGGAATGACGATTTCACCTGATCCGGGGAATACCTAATTAAATCCGATGTGATTTTAGCGTATTTAGATAATAAATAAATGAATTTGAAATAGATTCAGATATTTTTCTAGTATTCATATCGAGTTTGAATTAAGTTTAAAAACTCGAATACTTATAACCCGTTATCCTTTTAATTAATATTCAAAAAATATTTAAAATAATTATTTTTTTAAGAAAAATTATATACATACACACACATACCATTTTAATCATATCAATGCTATATTATGTTTAATATCTATATTATATTTTTTTATTAAATCAAAATAAACTTTTATAATTTTTATTTAATTTTTATATTTGAAAATAAAAAAGATATATTTTTAATGTGAACAAATTTTGGTATTTTAATAGGTAATTATAATCAAGTTTAGGATGGTTCTATTTATTGAAGGTATATTTCTAAATGGTTTTGGGTACCTAAATTTATAATCAAGTATTAAACAAGTTCGGTATGCATTTCACAATCATTTTATTATATAATTTTATTATTTTTAAATGATATTATAAAAAATTATTTCATTTTTAATATTGTTTCGCGCATGACTCCGGATGCCGGTGCCAACATTAATAATAATAAGTTTTTAAAAATAAATTACAAAAAGGAACTAAAACTAAAATCTTGGTTTTCTTATTAGAAATTCAAAATGAAAAAGCACTAATAAGTAATAACAAAATAATAAACTTTGTTTTTTTTTAAATATAAAATTTGTGTTAAGTCAAACTAAACCCATCACAAAAAAAAAAATAATAATAATACAATAACAATAAATAAGCAAAAGAGAGCAACAGGAAGCAGGGCCAACAACGACAAACAAAGGCCAAGCCCTGAAAATCTCTAGTCCTCATTCGCTTGCCCTCTTTCTCTCTCTCCCTCTTGCTTTCCAAACCCTAGTGTAACTTTTTGCAGGATCACCATTGAAAATTACTCCTTCTCAAATCTTCTTTTTGATCTGTCAATTCCACTAATCCCACGCTCTTTACTGTTATTTCCAATACCAATAGATTCTAAAAACTCTCACAAATCCAACATTTTTAGCATTTCAATTCCTCTGGTTAAATTCCTCAACTTGCGATTTCAGCTTGTATTTTCTAGTAAAGGAATTGAATTTATTGCTTTTCGCGTAGGGAGTATTAAAGGGTTCTCGGGGATTGGTGCTTATAGTCGAGGAGGATTTAGTTGTGGAGAGAAGAAGAAAGAAGAAAGAAGAAAGAAGAGGAGGAGGAGAGGAAGTGGAAGACAGGGTTTATTTTACCAATTTGTCCCTGTAATATTGAACAGGAAAATTTGGGTATCCATGTCAAAGGTATGCTTAATTTTTTTATCTAATGTTTGTTTTTGTATAAGGGTTTTATTAGGAGTTGTTTGTAGCTAATTTCTCTGCCTCTTTATTTTCTCTGTGTGATGCAAATAACTTAATTTATTTTTGTTCATAAAGAACTAAATAAGAAAAAGAAGATGGGTCAATGTTGTGTGCCATCTTTCACTTTCTGGATTTGGTAGCTATGAGCTGACTGGATAATTTTACGCAGTGTGTATAAGAGGTGAAGGATAATATTTCACTAAAGAGGCGATTTTGGTCGATAATTGATGAAACTACTTGTGCAATTTTTGAAGTATTGCTTTCAAATTGCAAATCTATTGCCTCTATTTGGCAACTATTGCCTTAAGGGTAGTGGGTGTAGAGACTAGGTTAAATGCCACGATTTAGCGGCTTCATTTGGTTCACAGATTAGAATATTGCTGGAATGAATAACTGTTCTTCAATAAATTGGTGTCGCACAAAATGGTGAAATATCCATTTTGTATAGCAACTATTCTACTTTAAATTTCAATTACGTTGATATATTATTAATCTATCATACAGAATAACTATTTCACATTTTCAGAACTATTTCGTAAACAAGGCATAGCATAAAGCTGGTGGACATAGAAGTTATAGAATGGGCATGGTAGTGCTGGTTGATTTTTATGTGAACATTGAACGACCGGAGCTATAGTTGACTAGTAACTCTTGAACATTTACTATCATCATAACTGTTTTGGAGTGATTGGAATGGAGATATTACTAACTTGTGAATGCCATTGTTGATATCTTTTTGTATCCTTTCTTATGCTATGAAAACCAAGAGCATATGACAAATATCAGAATTCAATTTTTCTACTGGGAAGAGCTGCGAAAGTGGCTCATCTTGTTTGCTTGGGAATTTCATATTTGCAAAACTCAGTTAGTTCTTTCCTAGCAAAGAACTTCTCTCACACTTGACCATGCTTGACTGCTAGAATTTGTCTTCAACTCTTCTATCTTTTTGATTTGAGGTAGATACAATTTGATATGTTAACCTTTTGCTGGATATGTGACTGTGAATTAGAAAAATAACCCTAATCCAGAATTAGGTTAGAGAGGATCCAAGAGAATATTGAAAGAGAGGACAAAGAGATCGATATCTCAACCTAAATAGGCTCTGGTTACACAACCAGGAAAATTAAAAAACCAGAATTAGTTTCTATTATTACTCAAAAGTCTGAAATCTGCTTCGAAGCAGAACATTACAGCCCTTCATAAAGCATCAAACTACCTAATGAAAAGGGACTTTGAACATGAAAACACAATTCTATCAATCAGGCTTTGACCAAAATAATGGAATTATAGAAAGTACTTGATAATCCAAAAATATAAAATTGCTATAATGGTGTGAACAGTAAAACTAAATTCTGGACTCTTGTTTCTGTTTTAGACCTTAACTAAAATATTATGTTTGTTAGTATGTCTACAGAATGAAGAATGATATTTGCAACAAGGAGTTTGCGGTATCTGAATGTGCTTCTATAAATGAAGCATAATTATGAACAAAGTAGCAAGTGTAGGAACCCTAATGTTTATCTTTGATGAGGATATGATAGCATTCAATTATGTCAGCAATACAGAATGTTATTGAAAGCTGCAGGCAGTAACTAATTGCTGCCCATGGGGGATAATGGAGGATGGGTTATTTTAAACTGTTGTTATTATTGGTTTATCACCATTTCTTAGAGCACAGCAGTCCAGCTTATGTTCCTTCAAAAAGTGGTTGTAAGCATAGAAATTAAATTAATCCACAGACTGAAGAAGTCCATCTCTTTGGAATGGACATGACAGAATTTGGTTTCGCATGTTGCTTCTGAACTATAACCCAGCATGTGATAGAACAAGAATTCAAGGGTAATTTTGGGGATGTAAATGTAATTACTCCATATGAAAATACTGGAATAAACCAACTGTGAATGTCTTGTTATGCATTTTGGCATGGATACATCTCTAAATATACGACTTAGGTTAAGCAGAACTTGGTTAGCTGCTTTCTTACTTCTTTATTTCTTAGAAATTGATTTTTGTTGATGTTGAATTTCATTTTAATGAAAAATTCTTCTGCTAATAAAAAATTGCAGTTAATGGTTTACCTTCTCATGAAACATTGACCCATGGATCCTGAAGGCAAGAAGTTTGGAGGAGGTAAGAATTCATTTTTAGAACATTTGCGTTTTGTTGTTCTTCTTTCTCTCTTCATTCCCCCAAAGTTGTTGGATCTTTGATTTGCTGTCATCTTACTCCATATTATAATGTTTAGGAAAACATTTCAAAGGTGGATCACTTTTTCTTACACATTTCCTTGTTTTAATCAAACTTTAAAATTGTAGATTTTACATCCAGTTGTTCATGTATCGTATCACATTATTAAATTCATGTTTCTTGTGCTCGACTTCCATTTCCTGCTATCTTACTTCGAGAGGGATAAGAAGCTGTTTTAGCTTGTTTTGCCTCAGAACAAATGGTAGCATGGTGTGAATTAAGACTTTCCTTATGATCTGGTACAATCAATCTCATCAAATGAGTTTTCCGCTATCAAAATGGAAACAACGATTAGTGGATATTGGTACTGTCACCACAGTGCATTTGAAATTCTTGCAATCTTTGAGTGATAGGTATTCCTTGCTGATTAACTTATTAAAAACATCCTCTTGTCATCATTTTGGTATAAGTTTTTATATATGGTTAATTCAATTACTGGGTATGCAGTTTGGATTTGTAACTCCCAATCCTACAACCACAAACACAATCACAACCACAGACCACAGACATACCACCATTGTTCTTTTGGGTAAAAACTCATCTCTTCTATAACAAATTTTGAAAATTGGATTCCTTTTACCAGGTTGACATTCTCACAATTTTATTTAACATGCCAAATAGCAAATCTACGCAATTTCGGAGCATCCATATTTGTGTTTAAGTTTATGTTAAACTCACACATGGACACAACCACATCAGCATTTAAATTTTATTCCATGTTTGATCAATTCTAAATGTTTGAGAAGGTTTGAAGGATTTTTAACATTTGAATGATTGGCACATCAGTTTAATCGCTTTATTAATGTTGTCATTCCAAAATTCTGAATCCTACACCTTTCTTCGGACAATTAAAAGAGTGGAAGTGAAATAAGAAATGGGGAGGTAAAGTTTGTATTTACTGACCTTGAGGGCAGATTGTTTGATGTTTACACTTACGTGATGCTGTCGTCTTTGAAACTTCAGGACCAAGAGAGCTGACTGGTGCTGTTGATCTTATAAGTCATTACAAGTTGTTGCCCCATCACGAGTTCTTCTGCAAGCGATCACTTCCTTTGTCAATTTCCGACACGCATTATCTTCACAATGTTGTGGGAGACACTGAAATCAGAAAAGGAGAAGGCATGCAATTGGATCAGCTTATTCAGAATACCTCCTATTCAAGAGAAAGCAAAATTCGCATGCAGCCATTTGACCTAGATGTACTCAGAGAAGCCTTCCAATTTAAGGAAACCACTCCTGTGGATTTGCCTTCTGTAAGAAATATTCTTCCTTGGCTTCTGTTCCCATGTCTTTAGGCGTACTTTTCACTTTGGATGGCCTACGGCGGATGTGGAATTTTTTTCCTGGGGTCAACATTTGATTTTTGGAAAAGAAAAGAGGGGTCAAATAAGTAACAAATTAAAATTGGGGGGGTTTAATTTAGACATATATATATATATATATATATATATATATATATGAGAGTGTGTGTGTGTGTGTGTGTGTGTGTGTGTGTGTATTAAGAAGAAGAGGGGTCAATACTCTAGATCCGCATGCTACTTATTTGGTTGTGCAATTATCAGTATGATATTCTGCTATAGAGCCCTCTGGTTGAGGCAATGAAACTTGTTTTTTTGATCTTTTTCCTTGTCATCTGCTTAAGGCCGAGAAGGGGACTCCTACAATTGCAGCGAAATCAAAAAGTGAGTCCAAAGACAAGGAGAGAAAGCATAAAAAGCACAAAGATAAAGACAAGGAGAAGGATAAAGAGCATAAGAAGCACAAACACCGCCATAAAGATAAAGATCGAAGTAAAGATAAAGACAAGGAGAAGAAGAAGGATCGAAGTGGTCATCATGATTCTGGTGGTGATCACTCTAAAAAACACCATGAAAAGGTCAGGGTCATTGCTTTCTTGTTACTATTGCTTGAATGCATCTCAATTTGCTGTAAATGGGAAACAATAAAAATATTCAACTACTTCGCTGTTGATTGTGATTTTTAAAGTGCAAGTTTACCAATGCTGTGGGGTTTCTTTTTCTCCTTTTCTAAAATGTGATATAATTGAATTTCAATGCATTGTATCTTTGGAATGTGCATTCAGAAAAGGAAGCATGATGGAGACGAAGATCTTAATGACGTTCACAAGCACAAAAAAAGTAAGGTAATGTAGATCTGACTCATTGGTTTTTGCTTTACTTCTCCGTTCTTTTTTATGAATATGTTAATAGGACAACCTTTATTCATTAGTTCTTTGTTTCCTATAAACAAGCCCTCTAATACTGTTTCTTTTTATATTTTTCCTTCAGCATAAGAGCTCAAAAATTGATGAAATTGGCGCCATTAAGGTAGCTGGCTGAAGTGGTTGACGGAATATGGTTCATTTGTTGTCTGAGTGGTTATTGTTGGGAGCTTGGAAAGGATTTTCATTTAAGGTAGTCTAATTGTTTGAGGTAAACACCTTGTTTGCCCTCATATAATTTTCAGCTCTGCCTTTCACTTCTGCCTTTCACCTGTCTTTTAATTTAGGAACAGTGTGTGAATGTACTGAGAATAAGCAATAGTATCTATCTGTTTCACAGCGGCTAGAATCATATTACCAGGACCAATTTTTTACTTCCCCCTGTCTATAGGTTGCTACTTTCCTTGTGCCCTTTAGTTCTATACAGCTTCTTTCTAGCTGGAATTATCTTAGCCCTTTTATCAATATGTTTGTCGTAAACATGAGTCAAATAGAATTGGGTTGTGCATACCATGTTAATTCAGACTAGCCCTTCTTTCTACTTCTTTTTTTTAAAAAAGAAAAATTGTCAAATTTAGATTAACGTGACAATACTTTCAGTTGTTTTCCCATTAAATTTAATATTACCTGTGAATTCAAACCCTAAAGAAAGCTATGTATAAATATTTTGATCTTGAGCAATTACAAGATTCAATGTCTGCTAAAATTGTAGAGAAGTTATAAAAATGAAAAAGTTCATTTAGTCATGTTGATAAACACAATCATATACTATAATTGCATGTGATGAACTTCCATTATTTATATGAAGAACTAGGAATACTTAGAAAATAATTGAACTGGTTTAGGGAACATGGAAGCTTCCTTGCGTTGCTGGATGTTTGTTGTGTTGTCAAAGCAAAATAATCAATTGTTTCAATGATACGCACAATCATATCCACAAATTACTGTAGATTATAAACAACTTCCTGTATCTTCTTATGATTAAATTAGCACTTATGTTTGTTATTATCAGCTTGGAAACTTCTTACTCGTTTCTCCTTTTTTTGTCAAGTAGGTTTGAACTAACTGCAGAAAAAGCGAAGATGGTGAATTCACCTGACAGAGGAAAATTGGGATGCAGGGTAAAAATTGCTTAAAATGAACTTTTGTATCATAACATTATATAATTTCTGGTAATAGGCTAAACTTTAATCCTTCGTTTTTCTTTTCAGTTTTATGGTGCATTGGATATTTTCAGCATGTACACATTATTGTAATCATTTATCCTTTTTAGAGTAGTGAAAGCTTAGTCTCATAATCAGTTTTAACTTTCAAGTAGAATTTGTAGTCTCGAGTTCTAGGAAGAGCAGGTTTTAGCTAGAGAATTTTGTACATTAATTCCTTTTCTTTACCTCATTATTGTGGCAATAGACAACATAATTTTAGTTCCACAATTGGGACTGTGAGGCCTGGTTTTTGAATGCTCTATACTTCTTTATAAAGGGATGCGTCTGTTTGTAAGTACAGTACAGAGATGTGATGAGTAATTGCTGCTATTTATTTAATTTCTCTTGGCAAAGAGTGAGAAAATTTTGACATCATTCATATAGGTTACAGGTTTTTCATTGTCTTGTACTGTTGTTTTATATTGTTTTGTGTTATGTAGACATGATTCTTCTTATCAAAATTAGCAATGATTTGATTGTATTTTTGTGTTGGAGAAGTGTCTGACAGTAACAATATTAAAGTGCTCAATTGGGGTGTGCAAAACCATTGTACGAACCGGCCCGTTTTAGTTCGGTTAGCATGTTTTAGAGAAGTCCAGTTTTGTCGGGTTAATAAGTTTGAACTGAAGTTACTGTTGTTTGGCTCGGTTTTACAGGAACTAACCGGTTAGGCTTATAACGGAACTAATATGGTAAAACTGATGAAAACTGACTGGTTTGTTCGGTTCGGTTTCAAGCCAGTTACCGAACCATGGCTGCTCAAAAAACCGAGTTGTAGCTGCTTCATTGATTGAGCTTAATAAACAAATAGCAAATGGAGATTGTTCCAGCATAAGGTAACAAAATAACGATTAATTGTGAACATTATTGCAAGAATAAAGCTTCCCAACGGAAGAATTCTTGGACTGAAACGGAGATTTTTCTAAGTTGACGTGAACTATTGGTTTATATTGTTTTGAGATTGCTTCATAGATTGGGCTTAATAAACAAATCCCAAACGGAGATTTTTTCCAACAAAAGATAACTTCAATCTTTTGGGACATTATTGCAAGAAGAAAGTTCCCCAATGGAAAAATTCTTGGACCGAAAAATTTTGAAGCATTACTGCTAGGGTTTAATTATAAAAGTTGCTATTTATGTATCTGCAAAAGTTTCAATTTTCCAAAAGAGAATTGAATGCGAAAGGCAACCTTCCTATGGATTGGGCTTTTATGAAAGAAAAGTGCCCACATGCTATGATCTTTTTAAGCTTAATCTCAGCAATGCTTGAAGTTCTGATCTTGCCAATTTGGATCAGTCAAATGATACTGATATTATTTTATACTATAATTTATAATCATTAGTGGACTTTGTTGTGGTGGTCGTTTGTTATGATTTATGAAGGGAATATTGCATTTTAGACCATTAGGTAACTTTCACCCTCTTCTACCCAAATGATTGATTTAACTTTTCTAACTTTTTTTTCTTTTCATGATCCTTCAAGTCTTTAACCCTGAAAAGGAAAAAAAAAATGGAAATTGCAATAATATTGCACTAATGCATTTTAAAATTTATGAAAAGAATATACTATTAATATTCTACTGCTGTATTACCAATAAGGTGTTGTGTTAATTCAAATGGTAAGCAACCTCAGTCCCCATAAAAATAAGAATTTTAAAAAAGCTCATTTTATTGAAAGGACTAAAAATCTGAAGAGGATTTTACCTCCTGGTTGTAGAAAATAACCAGCTGAAATCAGAATTAGTCATTCAAATTATCAAATTAACATATATTGGTTTGCAATTTAAAATCAAAAGCTCAATCCAACAAACTAAACGACATAGCAAACATTTATTTAAAAAGGAAATAAGGGACCAAGTGCAAGCTTGAGATTTTCACTTACCTTAGGCGAATCTCATATCGGCTAAGCACTAAGCACAAAGTGTAAGTGAAATACGTAAGAATGAGCAATCGTTAGACTAATAAAAGAAATTTTGAGCTATTATGTTAGTTCTAGTCCAAAAATAAAACCGTGCAGATTTGAATGAGTTTGGCTTAAACTGACCATTACTAGGCATAGACCCTTATATTTTGGATGTCCTAAAATGTTTGCAAGGTGTCTAGATTTAGATATATAAACAATTATTTTTCTCTCAATAAAATTTATGATTATTCATTAAACGAAGGACTTTTATTAATATTTTAATGAATATTGACTAAATTCTTAATATGTATATTTTATCAAATCATATAAATAAAATGGATTGAGAAAGTATTTCGCACATAAATTAGATTTGATGGTAACATTTTTGTTCTTATTAAACATCATATGCAACCACTCTTTTACTGAAAAAACTCACTAAACTAATTTGATTTGATTCATAATTAACCAATTGAACTCTCTAATTAATTTATCCTTCAATTAGAATGTGTTTTAAATTATAAAATGAACTAATAGAGGCAAATGGTACAGCTGTACAGATTCCAGTCTCAAAATTTTTGTTTTTATGCTTAACTAATTTTTTAATTTTAACTCTGGAAATTGAGGGTCCAAAAGCTATTTTTATACAAGGAATTGCCTCCTTCAGAAGCAGCAAAAGCCATGTAGTGAAACTTCTGGGAAGCATATAAAGACAAACAAGAAATGGAATCAAAACATTTCCATTTTGCATTTTGTTAAAAAGAAATACAATATGTGTTGTAACCCATGTGATGCTATTATAGCAATTGTGATGAATAAACGGTCAAGAAATCATTACATGGTGACTGAAGTAGGTCAACATTCGGTTAACCAAATTGAATCGAATCAAATTAGTTCGATTTTGATTTATCCGAATATATTTTATGATATTCAAATGCAAAATAAATAATATAATAATCGATCTAAATTGAATTAAATCAGATTCGATTATTTTAAATTAAATTAGTCATTTTGGGTTTAAAATAAATTCAATACATTTTATATATAATAACTCAATCAAAAACTAATAATTTGATATAGGTAACCGAATTTTTCAAAACAATCATTCGATCCAAACGAAATAAGCCGGTTTGATTCTATTCTTGATTAAAAACCGAGAATTGCTCGTCCCTACATTCAGTTTATATGTATCTATCAATAGCTATTTGGTTTAGAATTATTAAGATTCACCTCCTTTCACTCGAGAGTCTTATGCAATAATAATGAGTTGGAGGACCTTAGGAAGCTATTTTCATTGCTTGTTTTTGACATCGTTGTTGCAACACTAATTACTTGCTTAGTTGTAACTTTTTATATGATAACGGTTGTTAGTGTAAATTACTGTGTTTATTTATTATTTTTTTACGTTTTCATCAAATTATAATTATAACCTAATTGAGATTTCAAACCGAATTAAAGTTGAAATCAAATCACTAATTTAGATTCTGGAAGTCAATGAAATAGAACCAAACTGGTGTAAATTTAACTAGTTCTATTAGAATCTAATCAATTTTCACGGCAAAAATTCAACGAGTTGCAATCTCGAACCATTTTGTTTACCTACAGCCCATTTTAATTTTATCATCGATATGAATAGGAAGAGAGCACTTTTCCATCTTACCCAATAATTTTTCATAAAAAAAAACAGTTATTTAGGTGTTATTTGGTCGTTGCTTTTCAAGAATGAATGAATCCAAGACCCAAATCCTTCATTTGCTTTTCTTTCTGCTTTTTCTTCCATTCCATTCCTTTCTTTTCTTTATTTCTTTCTTTCATGGGTATCCTAAAAAGTTAGCTCTGCAAGATGCTATATGTGTATCAGTATCACTGAAAGCTAGAGGAAGAAATCAACAATGGTTTCCAACTTCAAATAAGAAATCCTTATTTCCTAAAAATAGTATCCATATCTAAATCCTGGATGGAAGTTTCCTGAATTTGTTCTGATCCTTGTTTCTTACAAGTTAATTAACAATATTAGTATCTAAAAGCATGTATGTACGGAAGTGTATTCTTTATTCTATAATGTTCTAGAATTTTCTATTCTTTTTTATTATAAGAAAGCCTCTCCATTGGACATTATGGTTTATGGTTTAGTGGGGCTCAGCCAGAAGTTGGAATTTAGGCCCATTTCCTTTTTTATTTTAGATTAATCCAATCTAATTTTACGCGCAGTTCGTGGCTTAAATTATTGGTAAAAGCCAAGGGAACCAAAATTAATGCTCCTTTACTTTACTTTCACATCGTTTGCTTTGTTTGTCTCTTTGTAGTTTATACTCTACAGCAATCAAATATATGCCTCAACTCTGTCAAGTGTCGGTTTGCGCCTAAAAATTCCCCTCTGATGTCCGATGAAAATTTAATGCTGATCTGATTTATTTTTTCACTTATATGAAAAGTCTCGAGTTTAAATTTTTTTTACTACAGTAATTATCACCGGTTCAGTACTCTGTGAATTAAACCTTGAATTATATGCATAAATTCAAATTCTTTCATTTTGTTTGGGAGCAACAAATTTCAAAGTTCACGGCTCACCCCGGCGCCCTAAACAAGGTCACAAGCCAATTCAAAATTTTGACTTGGACAATAAAAAAATTGAAAATGGAAATACTATTTAACTTAGGCATACTATTTATTTATTACATTATTTTCTTCATTAAATAATTAAACTTGAATTTCCACCTACAATAAAATTAAATTACATTAAAGAAAGCGTACTAACAATTATTTAGGGGATATTGGAAATGGAAAATGGTGATGATGCATGCATATGATTAATTAATCACTTAGATCGATCCATTAATGGAATATTGTCTGAAAAATAAGGACAAATGAATGAAATAAGAAGCATAGCCAAGCAAAGCAAAGCAATATTTCTAATTTTGGTTCTCCCAAAAATAAAAAGTGATGAGAATGATGCGTTGATTACAAATAGATTTCCAAAGTTTGTACATGAGAATGGGTATAGTGTACCTATTTGACGTACTTGTTTGGTCATTTGTAGGAAACTAAAATAAAAATCAATGAGCGTCGGTGCACCATTTTTATTTTATTTAATCTTTGCACATGTGCTTCTTAGATGCACATTATTATTATGTTTGTGGGTTTCGCTTTAATCAATCAAAACCTTGTTACTAGAAAACTTTGGAATTTACCTAATTTTTGTTGATTCATTCAACTTCTCAACTTTTTCTCTTTTACATTAATTTTTTTTCTAAAATAGAAATTCACGACCTCTTTCTAATTTTTTTTTTCTTCTTTATAATAAAGCTCTAATGGATAAAAATATTATTTTCTTGGGATCCAGTTTAACATTTTCCACACAAATTAAACTCCTTCCCACCACCACTTATAAATAAATAAATATTTAAATTTATTTATATAAATATTAAAATAAAAAATAATTTTTTCATTTAAAAAAAATTGTATTTAGACAGCATTTGGGATATCTTTTATTTAGATTTTATTAAGGTCTCGTTTGGTTTGAATTAACGTATTTCCTGTGTAATTCAATGGATGGACCGTTATTGTTGACTGACTCCTTAATTTGGGCGTAATTGTCGGTAGAAGAAGAATTTGCTATGCTATCCCACTCATGCGATGCTTATAAATATTTTTTAAATCACGATTCATGTCGTAAAAACATCAAGTGTGCAGTATAGCATCTAAATCGATCTAATAATTTTATTTTTACTAAAAATCAGGTGAGAAGGAATTTGGTATCCGTTAGATTTGTCTTTGCATGTATCCGCACCGTCCAATAACGGGTTCCGGAAGAACAAAAGTGGGTCCCTACATAGATAATACATATCACATGAGTCCAGAAGGGATTTCTTTCGGCTTATGCTAAAAATGGACCCAACATCACTTCATCGCCATGCAAAACAACATCTTCACATCACTCACGTACGTTATTATTATTATTAATCCAAAAAAATTAAACTAATGATGTGTGTTATCAAGGCTAATAATTCGTGGTAATTTTAAACGTAAAAATTAAATATAATCACAGTTCAATTATGAGTGTGAAATTACCCTTTTTTTTTTAATCCAATAGCTTAATGATTGTTAGAATCATTCAAAATAAACAAAATTTTAGGTCTACAAATGAATAATAATATTCAAGGTATAGATCAAAACAAGAAAATTAATCAACATATCTTTGATAAATGTTCAATTTTATGTAATGCAATGGTATTTAATTAAAATAATTAAATAATATAAATATTTTAATTATTTGTAATTAATAAATAAATACAATCACAGTTTTATTCGGTTTATTTTGACATGAAAATTTAAACTAATTGATAAACTATTTTCCATCAGAATTACAGACTAAATATTATCATTTTTCTCAAAATCAAATTAAATTATATATGACCTAATTCAATCAGTTTGATTTGATTTTGCTTATTGCTTGTTATTTGAAACAAAGTAAAAAGTATTTCATTAATTAAAAAATGAAGTACAAGAATAAATAAAAAACAAAATATCATATTTTTTACATGAATGAGATTACTAGAATATAAGTTTTTTTTTTTTTTTGAGTATTGGGTAGGAGGATTTAAACATAGATCTCATTATCGAATATAAATGCACTTATCATTAAACTATATATTTATGTACAAGTAAAATATAAGTATTTGATAAGCTTTTTAATCGACGTTTGACTTAAAACTTTTCATAATTGAAGATAATTAATTTATATTTATATTATATTTGCACTTCGTTAACAAAGGGGAAAAAATAATTACTTATAAAATTATTTTTTTTAAATTAATATTTGTTTGACCACTGTTTTATATATTTAAAAATTATTTTGTTTTTTATTTTATAATAAATTAAAATTAAAATATTAACTATATATTATATGCTAAGTTATCATTTTAAACTATTAGTTATCAGTTGAAATGAATAGCTAAACCAAATATGTTTTAAATTCTAGTCATGCTAAGTCGGTCCAAATGGATATTTATTTTTGACATTACTTTAAAAAGAGGAATGTAAACGGGATAAATTAATTATTACTATTTTTATTGTTATTATGACTATTATATTGTATTTACTATACAACCCTTCAAAACAACATTCTTAAATTTTTTTTTTTTAGAGAATTCCCAAATGTTTTAAGTTGCACATGAAAAAATTGATAAAAAAAATATTCCTTGTAAGTAAAAAATAAAAATAAAAGTTCTCTATAAAGTTGAAGATGTATTTATTTCATTTTGAGATTCATGGTTACTCGTTTAAAGATTTTTTACTTTTTTAACCTTGTAAATAAATAAAATAAAATATGGTTGATTATAAAAATAAAATGTTAATTTTCTTGGTGCACGTGAGAATATTAAAAACAATTAATTTTATTAATTTCTTACCATACTATGTAAATAAATTTACCTTTTCTTTTGGAACTGCACTGCAGAGGAACCAAAGCCATTTTTCGAAAAAGATATTATCATTAGTACTTAAAAATTTAATTAACAGGTAGCAGAAGTAGAAGTAGCCAAAGAACATAAACACAGCCCCCAGCAGAATCTTAGCTGGATGCACCTCCTTCACTTTCTCTGTCACTTTCCCTTCCTTTTCCTCTCTTCTAATTCAACCCTTTCTGATTTTCTTTCTTTTTCTTTTCTCTCTCACTTTCCTGGAAAATAAAATACGAAAGTCCCCACATAAAAATTCGCACTCTATTGATCTTCTTCCACCGAAGCACCACCACCACAATGCCCACCACCACCACATCCTCCACCTTCTTCATCACATTCTTGTTACTTTTGTCCTGCGCAACCCTCCACTCATCCTCCACCACCCCTAACCGTAGAATCCTCCACCAGCCATTCTTTCCTCAGGACACCATTCCTCCATCTCAACCACCATCCCCTTCTCCACCTTCTCCATCAACCCCTCCCAAAATCCCTTTTGCCACTACTACGCCTAATCAATCTCCATTTTTTCCTTCTTACCCGTCCCCTCCACCTCCTCCTGGTCCTGCTACATTTGCTTCTTTTCCTGCTAATATCTCTTCTCTTATCCTCCCTCAGTCGCCTGGACCAAAACCCAGTTCCCACAAACTACTTGCTGTTGCAATTTCCGCTGTTGTTTCTGCTATTCTTGTATTGGGTTTTCTTGTCTTTTATTATGGCCGACGCCGGCGAAACCGTGGATTTTCCGATGACAAGACTTATAGATCGGATAACAGTAATAGATTATATGCAGCAAATGTAGATACTAGAAACAGCAACCGTCACAAGCTACGAGCTACTTCAACTAGCTCTGAGTTTCTCTATTTGGGCACTTTGGTCAATTCACACTCCATTAATGAAGGTTCTAATGGCCATGAAAATGGTAATGCCGGGTCGGATCCTCGGAAATTGGATTCACCGGAGTTACTTCCATTGCCGCCACTTAATAGGCAGAGTTCGCGACAGAATTACGGGAATGGAGAAGTTGGGTCTACTGCCGATGAAGAAGAGGAGTTTTACTCGCCCAGAGGGTCTTCGGGAGGTAGAGAGAGCTTGACCGGAACCGGATCAGGGTCTAGAAGAGTGTTTTCCGCCGTCGGCGCTGAGGATTTTGATGGAAGGAGCTCTGGCTCCAGCTCGTACTCGTCTTCTACTTCTGCTTCTCCTGCTAGGTCTCAGTCCCTTAGTATATCTCCGCCGGTAAGTTCGAGTCCACGACCAAAATCACCGGAATCTACAATTTTTCAGGCTGTCCCAGCACCTCCTCCGCCTCCACCACCAATGATGCCGGCGGAATCTCCATCTCCGTCTCTGTCCGCTTCATCTCCAGATGAATCACCAAGAAAATCGTTTAATTTGGAGCGAAACGTACAGTCTCCAATACTATCTTTAGCTTCACCATCGCCTACCAAAAGTTCGAAGAAAAGTGCAATTGGGTCTCCGCGAATGATGAATGATTTGGATCGAAGCGTGAGGTCTCCATCTCTGTCCCCAGCAAGAGTTTTCAATGTTTTGGATCAAAATAGAAAGTCCCCTTCACTATCCTCTGTTTCTACATCACCTGATAGAACAAGTTCAGAAAAAATGCCAATGACTTCTCCTATAATATCAAATGCTTTGGATCGAGATTTGAAGTCTGCATATCTGTCTTCTGCTTCTACATCGCCAGATAGAATTTTTGAAAAATCCCCGTCTCCATTTCCTTCTCCATCTCAAACAGCACCAAATGATTTGGATCCAAATGTGCGGTCTCCTTTGCTATCATCCGCTTCTACTTCACCAGCAAGATATTTGAACAACAACCCACTTGCATATCCAAGAATTTCAAATGTTTCTGATCAAAGTAAGCGTCTTTCTTCTTCTTCTTCAGTATCTTCAGCTTCTTCGTCACCAGATAGAGGTTTGGAAAGAAGCCCTGATGCATCACCTATATTGACTTTTGGTCTAAATGCAAGAATTAGCAGTGTTTTAGACCAGCCTATTTCAGTTACGCCTCCTCCTCCTCCCCCACCTCCACCACCACCGCAACAACAGCAAAGACAGTCGCCAACCCCACCACCACTACCACGACAACGAAAACACTGGGACACTGCAGTTGCATTAACGCCTACGGGCCAGCCAATTTCCAAGGCACCAGTACTTATACCGCCTTCAAGGCCTTTTGTGTTACAAAGCACATCTATGGTGTCTCCTCTTGAATTGCCACCAAATTCTGAAACAATTGAGGATGTGGATGAGACTCCTAAGCCAAAATTAAAGCCTTTACATTGGGATAAAGTTAGAGCAAGCTCTGACCGTGAAATGGTTTGGGATCAGCTGAGGTCAAGCTCTTTTAAGTAAGATACTGAACCTTCTGTAATACTACTTTGACTATGGTATTTTTTTCTATTTTATTTTTACCAGTTGAAAAATGTCTTTTCTTGTCCATTTCTTTTATTGATTATACCCATTTCTCCTGCATATATTTATAAAATTGAGATTTTGCAGATTGAATGAGGAGATGATGGAATCTTTGTTTATTGTAAACACCCCAAACCCAAAACCAAACCAGACAACTCCACGCCCTGTTATTCCTTCACCAAACCAAGAGAATAGGGTACTTGATCCGAAAAAGGCACAGAACATAGCAATTTTGCTCAGGGCACTCAATGTGACAATTGAGGAAGTTTGTGAAGCGCTTTTAGAAGGTAACTAATTCATTTACTTTTGAGAGATAAGGTCTAGATGGCAGCATATTTTAGTGCTACATGAGTGCATGTTAGTTCATTTGATGTATTGGATTCAATCTAGAAACTGTAATTTGGCATTTTTCTTATGTCATGCGTGCCTGAAAATAACCTTCATATGCTGTAGCTTGGACACATTGGAATCCTTCAGATAATAACATGATATTTGTCTAGGACTTTTTTGCCTGAGCTGAATTTTCCTTCTTTTAGGGCTCATCTCGGTTTTGCAATACATTAATATATTTTTGCCATGGAGTGTAGCTTTGATATTAATTACATGGGACATTGTCCACCAATTCACTTCAGACCTTTCCTACTTTCATTATCATTATTCAGCTTAATAGTATCCGATTTCAATGTCATAATTTGCTGCCATTAATATATTGGGACGAGCAAAAGCTAAGCCCTAAAGGTGCATAAATTGTTGGTTACATGGCCCAATTGAATAAGTGAAGCTTTAGAGGAGTCTTTCATTCTTTCTGAAGTCATAGTCTTACTGAAAGACACAGGGGCCTTAGAAGGTCCTTATTCATAAATGTAACTATCATTGAGAGGGGTGGTTCCATATTCTAAATTTATTTTTGAATTTATTGACTATGCAATTAAAATAAGTACCACTTGTATGCAGGCAATACTGATACACTTGGAACTGAACTTCTAGAAAGTTTATTGAAGATGGCTCCTACAAAAGAAGAAGAGCGTAAACTGAAGGAATATAAAGACGACTCACCAACCAAGCTTGGTCATGCTGAGAAATTCCTCAAGGCTGTGCTTGATGTACCTTTTGCTTTTCAGAGAGTAAATGCAATGCTTTACATAACCAATTTTGATTCTGAGGTTGAGTACCTCAGAAGATGCTTTGAGACTCTAGAGGTAAATAAAGACTTCTTGCATATTTATATTTGGGTGCTAAATTAGATATTTGAGTCAGTGATCTGGTTTCAGACTTGTGCTGACTTGTTTTGCCTTCTCACAGGCAGCATGTGAAGAACTTAGAAGTAGTAGGATGTTCTTGAAACTTCTAGAGGCAGTCCTCAAGACAGGAAACCGCATGAATGTTGGGACTAACCGTGGGGATGCCCATGCATTCAAGCTGGACACACTTCTTAAGCTTGTTGATGTCAAGGGAGCAGATGGAAAGACCACTCTATTGCATTTTGTTGTACAGGAAATTATAAGAACTGAAGGTGCTCGGCTCTCAGGTACCAACCAAACTCCAAACTCCATGTCGAGTGAAGATGCTAAGTGTAGGAAGCTTGGCCTGCAAGTTGTTTCTGGTCTAAGCTCAGAGCTCTCCAATGTGAAGAAAGCAGCTGCTATGGATTCTGATGTGCTTAGCAGTGACGTCTCAAAACTTTCCAAAGGCATTGAGAATATCAATGAGGTTGTGCGATTAAATGAAACAAATGGGTTGGATGAAACCAGCCAGAAATTTTCAGATGCAATGAAGAAATTCATGAGAGTGGCTGAGGAGGAGATCATAAGGATTCAAGCCCATGAAAGTGTTGCTTTGTCTTTAGTAAAAGAGATCACAGAGTACTTCCATGGGAATTCAGCAAAAGAAGAAGCTCACCCTTTCAGAATCTTTATGGTGGTAAGGGATTTTCTTAATGTTCTTGATCGGGTTTGCAAAGAAGTTGGTATGATTAATGAGCGAACAATAGTTAGTTCTGCTCATAAATTTCCGATTCCTGTAAATCCAACTCTGCCACAGGGTTTTGCTGTACCTAATGCTAGGAAGCAGTACAGTTCGGATGATGATGACAGTGCCTCTTAGAATTTGTGGCTGGTATCTGGTTGAAGTTTTGTTTCATTTAGCTAACAACTGCCCAAGTTTGGTGGTTTGGCTTTGCTGGGTTTTCACACGGGCTTTCCCGCCTCATTCATGTAATTTATTTTTTTTCTCCAATATTTGTATAAAGTTTTGGGATTGCTTTTGTTCTATAGATAGTATATAGAAGAGATCTTTGAGAAGAATAAGGCAGAATACTGAATTGGGCAGACAATGGTAAGAGTATGTCATGTAAGCCTGTGGAAGACCTCGATTATAGGAATGTTGTTTAGTTATAGAAGTAAAGCTCTTGACTATAGGATTTTCCTGTTATATAGAAGAATCTGTATTGTATTCCACTTAATGATCTTTTTATGTCCAGAAATTCTCATACGATTATGCTTTCATTCAGTAGGAGTTGATTTTCCATTATAAAAGAACTGAAAATACAAACTAACAAAAAATTAGAAGTGATTTTGTGATGGAAAGTTCATACACTTGTGATATGCAAGCTACATTATTTTGATAACAACATTATTCTAAACGTCCCAATTTGTAACTAAACTATCAGTCTCTTATCTTGAATAGCTGGAGTATATTCTTAACTTGAGTGTAAGGTCTCTGCATCCATTCGTTCGAGGATTCGATGTGCTTCTTCCTCTGTTGCTGCAACCACATTGCGTAACCTAAATCCATTTTTCATGACTTTTGCTTCTGGACGCACGGTGAAAGTGAAATAAAATGTATTTGATACCTGTTCCAATGCAAACACAAACAAGAGTGTGCAATTATGCAGACAGTAAATATGTGGGTGAAGGGCCACTGTGTTAGAAAGTTAAACCATATTATCATTATCATAAGCAGCTCTAAACGGGGATCCTTTTCTAAGAGTTACGATTAACTAATATATAGTTTCATTTTGAAAGAGTGCAGCATAGGAGCTTACCTCACTTGATCTCAGCTCAGGCCTGGTAACATGAGCAACGACTTCAATATTAATCAAAGGCTGCTCAGGGTTTTCGAGTTCTGTGTAAAGAACACATGATTTCAAACGCAGGAAATCTCCAACATCCACCTGTTCAAAAAACATGTATATATTTCAAGTGAACTTACTTCTATAGTATGGTGCTGTGATTTATATATGCAGCTTTTGCAGTCCATTAATATAAATTAAAAGACTCTAAATCTGTCTATCTCTCTCTCTCTCTCTCTCAGGCATGCAAAAGGCTCACAATTGGAATGACTATCTGCAATTTAAATTTCAAAGCCCAATGTTACAGTTGAATTACTTAATAGATGGGGATATCAAGTTGCCATCAGGTACCTGAAACCACTCCCAGTTAGTGATATATGAATATTGTCAATAAAGTTTAGATTAGATTATGTACTTTTTCTTCATTTTAGACAAAATCACAATCAAGTCAACCAGTGGAGAGGAAACTTAAAAAGAAATGTTGGTACTCACTGGCCTTAAGAAATCAACATGATCAACTTCTAGAAAATAAGGGACCAATCCAGCAAATGCATAAGCAGTTGAGAAAGCCAATTCAAATGCCCAGTGCATCAAAAACCCTCCAAAGATTCGACCATGGATGTTCCTTTGCTGCGGCTGGCAAATCAAAGAGTTTTCAAGGCGGGTATCCCTCAGAAGAATGCTATCTCTGTCTGCTAAGGCTGGCATGTCGCAAAATATTCGACCCTCAGCCAACAGTGCTTCAAGTCTATTAACCCCCCCATTCTCATAATCCTTTCTCTCTTCTACTCTCTTCCTTTTCCTCATTTTATGCCTTGCTTCAGCTTCTTCAAAAAGAGACTTTTCTTTTTCAGTTTCTGGTGATAGGTAGTTCACTGGAGCAGCTTTACCAGTCTTAGAGTCTCGAGCAACAAATATAAAGTTTGCTGTCAGAGCTACCGAGTCTGAAGCATCAGAGCCCTCTGCAAAGAATCTTGAAGTTTACATTATAATGATTTTATTCACATCATGATTTTGAAAAAGACACTTCATTGCATTATCAACAATGTCTAAGTTAACAATGATTAAACAATTTAGTAAGAAACCGAAAATCCCATGTACTTTGCAATGCAGATGGTAGTTGGCTTTTCCTTGGCCCCTTTTCGTTTCAACTAATTCCTTGACACCGATGTTCTAAGGTACTCATATCATTCTTACAATATAAACAACTAGAAAGCCTGAACCGATGACATATGAGAATCAAGTTTATTGTTTACCCCAATTACAGTCTCAGTCAGGGAAACTTTCTAGCATTCACTACAGTTCCTTGCTGAAATTCATAACTAACCAAAATAAATCTCCAAACTCATAAATATGCTATTAAAATACCTTTAGTGGACTGAATGATTTCCAGCTGAATTTCAATTGATGACCGGCCAACCCATATGACAGACCCAACTATTTTGAGATCAATGTCAACACTGATTGGCTTCTTCAGGACAATCTTGTCTACAGAAGCAGTGACCAGCAAGAGTGGCCTTGTTGTGCTATCATCATCAGAACAATGCTAACATACCAACACGCATATTTCATCAATAAAGGAAAGACAGGTGCATACCCATTTTGTTTCACAACTATATTTCAGTATCAAATCAATTTCATCTAAATAATTTGCTTCCTCTAAAATTATTAAGAATCTATTCAGCATTATCGTTTGAGCTGCTGATAAGTGAAGCACAATATTGAAAATCATACTCAGAGTTTAATGTGAATTTCACATGTTCCAATCTTTAAACAGCTAAATAACACTCCCAAACAAACATCCATAAAGCTGCATTTTTGAAAATGCAATTTCAATTTCAATTGTAAGCTGATTAAGAGTCTCAGGCTTAAATATAATTCTACTAAAAAACAATATTCACAATTAACTACCATTAGCAAATAAAAATTCAGTAGCAAGTAGTAACATTCGACAATAATCCATAGTTCGGATAATGAACTTCGAAGCAAAACCCATATGCAATGTTTGATTAGAGGGTCCAAAAGAAAAAAAAAACAATAATAATGACAAAAAAGGTAAAATGGAGATATGATACCTTGACAGAAATGGTGCCAGCTAAAGCATCAAGGTCTTCAAGCAACTTCCCAATTCTGACCTCATTCCAAGGATCTCTATACTGCTCTCTAAGTATATAATCAGTAGAAAAATTGTATAAAATGCTTGTACGGCTCTGTTTGGGAGTCTTGGTGAGCAATTCACTTTGTGGAGGTGCATCTATAGGTGGGTCAAGGAGTCTTTCAAAGATCTTAGACCTTGCTTCCCAAAGAGCTTTGGTGACTGGTGAATGGTACATTCCTGGCCATAAAGCTATGGGCTTGCGGTGGGTTTGAGAATTGGGGGTGTCGTTGATTGGAGGGGAATTGTTGTCGAAGGGATTAGCAAAAGTGGAGACGACAGGGATTGTTCTGGGAGACGGGGAATTGAAATCCATAATTTGGGAATTTTTATTCTATGTTTGTATGTGGAATCAGACTCGCTTCTAAGAGAGGAAAGGTTTAGATTCCAACAAATGGTTTTTCTGGTTGAAAGGACAGGAGTAAGGTTAGGCAGTTACTAGGTTGGTGAGAGATAAGCTCCTTAATTATGTAGTTTTATAGTTGGAAAATAATACATGACCACTTATCCGTTGTGGTCTAGCTGGTCAGGATCTTCGGTTCTTACACGAAAGACCCGGTTCGGGTACCGGGTAATGGAATAATTTTTGTTTTTGTTTTTTGAAATTTTAACTTTCTTTTATTGATTTTTTTTTTTGAGAATTCCTAATTGTAAATCCCTAACTTTCTTTTATTGAATTTGATTTTTCTATAACACTAACCTTTTCAATTAATTAAATTTTTTTAGTTGATTACATTCGATGAAAATGGAAATAAAAAGAAAATCGTAAATATATTTATTTTTATAATATATGCCTAATTTCAATATCAATTCCAAAAAACTCTTAAAATTTAATAGCTATTATAAGATATAACAATTATATAAAATCAAATGAAATAATAAAAAATTTGATGTAATAATGGATTATTTGATTAGGTAATTTTTTTTCCAAATGTACTGAAGACATAATTTCCCTAACTAACCCTACTACCATCATCACTAAATTTAATTCATGATGAAATAGCCCATCGAAAGGAAAAGCAATTTGCAAGTAACCTTCTCAAAATGCCTTGCTGGTCTGGTCAAGGAAGCAAGTGAACTCAGCCTCCTTTGTGGAGCCCAAAAGGCGCTTATCGCCTATTGATAATATGGCGGTAGAGGAGCTTGAAGAGTATGTTAATGCATTGAAGGTGCTGAAGAAAAACGGGTAAATGAATTGATGATGATGACGATGGGTAATCAAAATTATAATGTGGATGGTTTTGGATTTGATGGTGCCAGTATTGGAGGATTTAGTTTTGGAGATGGGCCGTATGGTCGATTATAATTATGCTACAATTATAATCTGCTTTTTTATTTATTTGTCTTATAAATTATGTCCACTGCTATTTTTTAATTTTATAATATAGAGAGGGAGAGAAAAAAATAAAAAAGAAATGTATAATCTAGAAAAATAAATAAATAATAGTTCATTTTGATTTTCTAGTAACAAATTTCAGTGAAATAAATTTAATAATGGATATTTAACTGTAACTGTTTTCTCGTCATTAAAATAATAATAAAATATTGAAAATTCAGATGCAAAATTTATAATTACACAAAAAAAAGAACAATATTAACTACTATTTAACTAATTAGGACTAAATCAAGTTATCAACAAACTCAGTTATATTCCTATCAGAACTTCCACCTCCATTTGCAGCTGCTATGGCTAATTTCTTCCATTTCTCCGCATTTTCTTTCATACATTCTCTTCTTTCCCCATCCATCACTTCCTTTATGCAATCCCTTATAGCATCTTCTCTAACAATCCCTTTCTCATCAACAGAAGCTCTAATTCCCATTTTCCAAACATCCATAATATACTTAGCATTTGTACTTTGATCAGTCCATTGAGGCATAGCCACCATTGGAACTCCCAAACTCAAAGCTTCCAAAGTAGAATTCCAACCACAATGTGTGACAAAGCAACCTATTGCCTCACTTGCCAACACATCTAGCTGTGGACTCCATTTTACCACTAAATTACCCTTTTCTGAAATTTCTTGCATGAAATTTTTTGGGAGTTTAGTTTGTTCAGATTGTCTTACTACCCACAAGAAATAATAATTAGTAGTAGTTGATATACTCTTTAAAGCCCAAGAAATCTCTTCTATTTGCTCAGTGGCTACAGTGGCCAGGCTTCCAAAAGATACATATATTACTGATCCTTTTGGCTTGCCATTTAGCCAATTCATGCAAGCTTCATTGTTTGGCTTGTAGATGCAGAAACCATAGTCTTTATCATCTTGGATTTGCTTGTCTAAGTACATTGATGGTATTGTTGGTCCTATTGTCTTGAATGGCCATAGCTTTGCCAGCCAATCTGCAGCCTATATATATACAATATCAAATTAAAATTCAAAGATGTGGAACCAAGAGGATGACTTGTATAGATGGCTACCAAATATATTACTATTATTATTCTCTATTATGGTAGAAAGAAGTAATTTAATATAATTTGGTTATGAAATTTCAATTTTCTGGATAGCTATTTTTTCAATTTTCAAAGCTCGACCAAGCAATTGAAATGACGTCGTTAAATTTTATATCGTCTTTTAGATTTAGTTTCATACTCTTTGTTTTTTTAGAGAGAAAGCAAAATACTGCTATATATTATTAGCATTAAAAGCCAAAATATCATAAATAATATTTGGAGGGACAAGACCCACTTCAATGAACCAGATATGAAAACAGTTGCCCTTGCTAAAGAATGATACTTTTTATTGAACTAGTCATTTAACTTACTAGATTGGATAATTTTGTTCGTGCTTATCAGGCTTTTAAAAGTAGAAATATGCTTAGCAAGAATTTTTTCATTCATAGGGATAAGATACTCAACCTTTTAGTTAAAAGACTTAAGTTTTTCACACTCAGATTAATCCTATTGATCATCATATGCTTATTTTTAATGTCTCTTTAACGTGTTGTTTGGGGGGTGGGAATAAAAGAAAAAGAGGAGAGGAAAAATGGGAGAATTTAAGGTTAAAAAATAATAATACTGATTGCCTAGTTCTGGATATTGTTTCATTAAGGTCACATTTTATCCTCTCATTTCATCTTCTATTCCAAGATTCTTCTTCCTATTTTCTTCACCTCCTCCACTAAATTTTTTGCCAAACGAGGTATAATTCAACTTACAATGCATAAATTTGAAAAGTATATCTGTCAAGTATTTCTTAATATTATTAGATAAGAGAAAAAAAAAGGAAGAAGTGGTACTAATAATACCGTAATTAATCAAATTTTTTCTAATAAAAGAAAAAACAAATTTAACTAGTGCTGACCTCTTGTTCCAACTCATAAAATGTGTTGCAGAGAACCCAATCAACTTCATCAATATTGGAGAATTGATCCATAAGCATGTCAAAGAGAGCAGGGTAAGATCCAAAATGATGAACAAAAGAAGGAAGATCCTCAACTTTAAGTGGAGTTAAACCAGGTGCTATAACTTGAGTCTCTTGATCAAGAGGAGGTTTAATCAACCCTTTATAGACATGATAGTATATAATATCAACAGCACAAGATTGAGTGAAAAAAACAGCACTAGCTAACCCATTTTTCTTTGCAACTTCAAGGCACCAAGGCATGAAAGCATCATAAACAATGCAACTTACAGGATAACCATTGTCGTTTAACTTATCAAGAAGATCACAGAGTGTTTTAGTTCCCACTTTCTTGAAAGATTCTAAGTAGACTTCAATTTCAGCTTGATCTGCACCTCCGTCGTCGTAGCCATCCGATATGGTTTCCAGAACAATGGATGATGTTGGTGATGGTTGGTGCTGGATAGTTTTGGAAATGAATTTAGTAGTAACAAGAGTTGCTCTAACTCCTTTGTTTTGTATTCGTTTAGAGAATTGAAACATAGGGTTTATGTGGCCTTGGACTGGATGGGGTAAGACTATACAGTGAGCTTTGTAGGGTTTATTCTCCATTTTTGGTTTCTGCAACATAAAAATTTTTAACTTCTTGAAGTGTTTGATTTCGTTTTGGTTCAGGTTGGGTTGTATTTATTTACGTAATGCACTGAAGCGCATTATTTGTATATGGTAAAGGATAAGGATTGGGTGGAGAATCTTGGAAGATGAGATACCAATATGATCCAATTTTTTTTTATTTCCTTCAAGAATTATTTTTCAAGCTTGGAAGGTAATGAAATTATGGGTGGACCAGCTCAAAACAATTGAAAAATAATAATATTTTCATTTCCATAGATGTATTTTTAATTATTTACAGCTAAAAAAATAATATTAATTTTTTTTAAAAAAATTCTTTAAAGATTAATTCAATATATGAATAAATCCAAGTATCGAAAATAGACCAGTCAGATATAAATAACTTTTTTCCCCCTTAAATAATTTAAGATGGATATGAATTATAGATGATTCGGATATAATTCATTAAATATTTATTAAAATGAATTATACTTTTTTATATAATAAAAGTGTTTTACTTATAATATAAATTATACTTTTTTATATAATGAGTTATACTTTTTTGGATGGGAAAAAATAAATTATATCTGTAAATGAGTTTTACTTATAAAATAAAAAATCTAAAATCTAAAATCATTATTATTAAAAGGTTTTATTTAAACAATACTCCCGATCCCACTATAAAAATACATATGAAAATTATATATTCATAGACAAATGGTAATTAATTTAAAATTTTAAGGCTTCTCTTGTGGTAAAGCCTACGGTATGAGATTAGCTTCTCCTATTCCTAACCTAAGAGCCCGTTTGGAACAAATGAATTTTATAAAATTTTGTGAAATTCATTTAGAAATTCAAAATTTTGTGTTTGGAATGAAAAAAATATGGATTTGAATTCTATGAATTGAATTCCATAGAATTTGATTAATTTAATTCAAATCCTATAAAATTATTAGAATTTGTAAATGAATTCCACATATTAACCCACTAATATTTATATTGACTAAACTGCCCCTTCATCTTAAATATTATTGACTAAACTGTCCTCATTTATTTTTTTCAATATATTTTAATCTATTAATAAAAATAAAATTTAAACATTTGCAAGGACATGAAATTTGAAATTTTAAAATTTAATCAATTAATTATGATGAAATATGAGTGATTTATTTATATTAGTATTTTTGTTAAATCATTATGTCAAGATTATTTTAAAAAATAAAGACAAATGAATTTTCATCTAAAAATTGTTCCAAACATAATTTTGTGGAATTCAATTGAATTCTTTATTTTAAATTGTAACATACCAAATATAACAAATTTATTTATAAATAAATTTTATTTGAAATTCATTTACAAATGAATTCTGCAATCATAGTTCATTTGTTCTAAATGGTAACTAAAGGTTGAAAAGCCTTCGGCACCTTGTTCTTCTTATAAGGGATTTTCCGTGCTTAGTTAAATTATGTTTTATCTTAGGGTTATGATGCAAATCGATCAAACGTACTAAACAATTGCGCAATGAAAAAATAATATTGAACAATACTTATTGGGGATTGGATCCGATCAATTTTTCACATATATTTTTAGTTCAAATATGTTTTTTTATTAATGATGATACGATGGCGGTGGCAGAGTGATGGCGGCGGTGGTGCAGTGGCACTGAATGATAAAGTTTGAGACTAAGTTTAATTAAGATTCAACTTCTTCTGCGATATTGTGATGGAATGACAATTATATAGGTTTTGATTTGAATGACTGTAAGAGAAAATGCATCAAAACATCAAAATCAACTGTATAATATAATTTTATTTTATTATATAGTTAGGTTATATTCAACGAAATATGGTTTTTACAGTGCATCATTGTCTTAATTGTTGGAACTGATTTTTAAATGTCAAATGAGCATAGGAACTAACTCTCATTTTGCACCAAAAAACTTGAAATATGGGATCGGATTCTTTGCAGATTTTACGAATTTTTTTTTATTTTTGTTCATCATTTCTTTCATTTTATTAAAAAAAAATGAAAGTCAACATCTTTCTTAATTATTCATCACTTTCTTAGCTGCATAACACCATACGGATTTAATTCCTCAATTTTCTCCTAAATCATAGTCATCGTCTACCACCTTATAGCACATCTCACATATCCAATTACTTTGACTTTCCTCTTTTTTAATGGTAAAAATTTAAAAAAAAAAAAATTCTATGTTGGGCAAAAATTGTGCATCATGTTGTCTAGGATTCATAATAGATATTTGATTTTAACTAATTAAAAAGCATTTTAATCCATCAAGATCTTGGCATTAAATTGGGCTTGGTTTGACTGGCCCTCTGAATCGGCCCATTACAATATTACTACAACATATGATCTTGCATGGCAGATATCTTTCTCATTAGGGTTCTAGTCGTTGCCTCCCTATAAATATGCAGCAAATGCAACAATTCCATTCTTGTAACAGCATCAAGCAAAGCAATAGCGGTCTCTTGAGGTTGAAGTGTTTCTCTTCTTTAGTTTCTGTCTCTATCCATAGTCACCATGGTTAACACAAACCAAAACCAAAACCAAAAGAGAACAAAAGGTCGTCAAAAGATAGAGATCAAACCCATTCAAAGGAAAAGCAATTTGCAAGTAACCTTTTCGAAACGGCGTGCAGGTCTAGTCAAGAAAGCAAGTGAACTCAGCCTCCTTTGCGGAGCCCAGGTGGCCCTTATCGCCTTTTCGCCAGGCAAAAAGGTATTCGCATTTGGCAATCCTAACGTTGATGTTGTTCTGGATCGCTATCTAAATGAAGGTACTTTTGCGTCTAAGGAAGAAGAGCCGACGGCCTTAAATATTGACGGTGTTAATATGAAAAACCCTAATGTCCCAAAATGGAATAAAGAGTATGAGGAGGCAATGAAGGACTTAGAGGAGGAAACGAAGTGTTTAGCGAAGATTGAAGAATGGAATAAAGTGAGAGAAAATATGAACTCAGGTTTTTGGTGGGATGAGCCTATAGATAATATGGGTGTAGAGGAGCTTGAAGAGTATGTTTGTGCATTGAAGGTGTTGAAGGGAAATGTTGGTATTAGGGTGAATGAGTTGATGATGATAGGTAATCAAAATTGTAATATGGATAGTTTTGAATTTAATGGTGCTAGTATTGGAGGATTTGGTTTTGGAGATGGGTCTTATTGAAGTGTTATGGTGGCTTTGATTATTTGAGAGGGTTTTATTTGTGTGTTTAGTGTTCATTATTACACTGATTAATGATGAAATACGGTTGATTATAAGATAAATTAATAGATGGAAGTGTCTAAGTGAGGGATGAATGCTTCAATTTTTGTTTTTGAATAATATTGTTTGATTCTTCATATTTCTAATTAATATTTTTTTTATATTATCTGAAATCTGAAATGTATGTTATTGCAATTTGTTAGTAGAATAATGAATGTAATAAAATCACTTATTCGAATTTTTTTAATGTAATAAATGACAAATCACTTACAGATATGACATGTATATAATTTAGGTTTAAATTTTTGAATTTCTCTTTCTCAATATTTAAATGTTTAAATATCCAAATCGAATGTGATAATTTGGCTGCTATCCAACTCATCTCAGGTAATGTTCTTTCTTTTGGGGGCAAGTTCAGCAGCTGGCGTTTGCTATTCAGCAGTTGATCCCACAAAGTGCATAACCTAGAGCTTTGCTCTCCACTTGTTACCAAAAAAAAAAAAGTTTAGATAGAAATGATTTGACAAAATCCAACCCAAAGTACATAACTTAACTCAGGAATTTCAATACAGCCCTTTATCATGCAAAGCAGAATTCAGAGTAATAATTAAGAAACGAGCTTAATTGCAATCAAATGAATAATTCTTGCAATCACTGTAATTAAGGAACTTGCACTGGATTATATGACTCTCTTAAGTTAATTAAGGGTATTGTATCAGTGAATCAGACCCTTGATTAAAGGGTAATGTATCAAGACAATATCTGTTATTTTTAAAGATGTCATATATTCTTGTAGTTATAATGATTAGAAAATTTCATTCCTAACAAGAAGAAATTAATAAAGATACTGATATTTCATTATTCTTGGTATGGTAAATGAGAAATCTTGCACCAATAGAGTTAGTTTGAGTAAAAACGGCGTAGGTTGCTACCGGAAGAAATTTTGCTCCTACAGAGTTAGTTTGAGTAGGAACGACTTATATCGCTTCTGACCTAATGCGAGATGATATATAAAAAAAAGAAAATATTGTTAATTACTCCTAAAATTAAATTGTAATTAAACTGATTATAAGAATTAAGAATATAATTCAGAATTTCTAGTTCGAAACTGCTCACTTAATTTTTGAAAATAAAAAAATACTAATTTTATTATAATTTAAGTACCAAATGACAATTTTTCCAATCCTTTTTATATATCAAAACAGTAAAAATTTCAACTATTATGGGTCAGCTGTCACCAATTTAATTGGTTAAGAATTTGACAACACGTCTTGTCCTTGCTAATTTAAGCAGAGACATGGAAGGTTGAGGCCTTTTCCAACCCAAAAACCAGAAAGAAGAAAAAGAAAAAGTAGAAAATGAAATTACGAAAGAAGAAGTCAGCTAAAATGTCACCTTCCTTTTCATTTTCATGATTTATAATTGAGCGCTCAATAATGTAGAACCTACATACCAAACCCTATGCTTCTGAGATTTTAGCCATGCATCATATATAAATGTTGTAAATGTGGCTTTTTTTTCCATTTGGGACATTGATGGAAAACTAATTATTCCGATAAAAGTAGGATTTTCAGGCAGAAGGTTGAATTTTTTTTTTTAAATTTACATCTAATAATATTTAAATTGGTAACTGCTGCAAGTGCATTATTTTTTCTATATTTCCTATGTCGGCAGGAGCTAAACATTATGCATGCGTTTCATATTTAAAAGCGTGTTAGATAATAACTTTTGAAGTAAGTTTGATGTTAATGTAATTTTTTATAAAACGTTAGCACATACATTTAGATTTTAGCGTTTTACGAGAAGTTGTTCAAATAGTTATACGTTACTAAAACACGTATGAGCTCCCAAAAAAGCTAATTTTGCTAAACAAACCATTAATAGTAATAGAGAAAAAAGTGCATATATATATATCTGTTTTTCCGATTAATTTAAGCGTTAAAGCTAACTCCTTCTAGACCGAGAACCTCTTAAATTTTTGCACCTAAAAAAACAAATTAAACACGATGAACTTAATTTCTATATAAGTGCAAGGAAAGAGCTAGAACACACAAACCTGAAAAATACAGAGAAATGGAGAAGGCAACGAAGACTTCCACAGCACATTGTTTAGTCTTAGCCTACCCAGTCCAAGGCCACATAAACCCTATGCTCCAATTCTCCAAGCGCCTTCAAAACAAAGGGCTCAAAGTCACATTTGTTACTACTAAATCCCTCTCCAACACCATTCACAAACCTTCATCATCATCGCCATCCATTGCACTTGAAACCATATCGGACGTCTATGATGATGGTGATCAAAGCCAGAGAGAGGACATTGAAGCCTATTTGGCTATGTTTTGGGATATTGGGCCAAAAACACTTACAAATCTCGTCGAAAGACTGAACAATTCAGTTTCAGAATGTCCGGTTGATTGTATAATATACGATGCGTTTATGCCCTGGGGTCTTGATGTGGCTGAGAAGTTTCAGCTGTTTAGTGCTGCTTTTTTTACTCAATCTTGTGCTGTTGATAGTATATATTATCATATCCACAAGAAGCTTATTGAACTTCCTGTTTCAAAGTCTGAAATTTTGAGGGTTCCCGGGTTGCCTCCACTTCAACTTCAAGATTTGCCTTCTTTTGTTTCTGATTTTGGGTCATACCCTGCTTTTTTTCACATGCTTGTGGATCAGTACTCTAATATTGATAAGGCTGACTGGATCTTCTGCAACACTTTCTATGACTTGGAAAAGGAGGTAATTAAACTTAATTACAGTACTCGTTCAATCCATTTCTGTTTTGATGCATCAAAATGAGATGCTTTCCGACCTTTTATACCATGCGGTAAGAATTTAATTATTGGGTTTACTTACGTAGACCGGATTCATGGCTGCATTAATGGACCAAATTAATAAAAATAAAATTTTTATTGAAACGAGTATCCTATAGTCAGATAAGAAAAAAGACAAAGTAAGAACATTTAAAAAAAAATTCTCATTTTTATTGATTTAATCCATAGGTGGGATCATGATCTCGATCTAGATAAATATTTTCTTTGATTACTAGGCTGTCAGCGGGTGACAAAATATCAAATTTAGTTTGTATATTTTGTATGCTATCATCATTTTTTTAAAAATAATTTATTTTTTAAATCTTACTTTTTGATTAAATGAATGGATAAACTTTAGCGATTATTGGTTTCTTATCCTCAAAAGGCAAGACTGAAAAAAGGCTGCTATATTCGACTCATGTGATTGAGAAAAAGCAAACTTTTAATAGAATGGCTATTTAGTTAAATGACAAAAAATAAAAAATAAAGATACCATTTGATTGATTTTCAAAATTAGAGATTTTGACATATAATTTCATTAAATTACAGGTACTAAATAATAATTTGCCACAATATACGTTTATATATTTTTTCAAGAATTATTTTTTGTTTATAGGTAGTAGATTGGCTTGCCAAGATCTGGCCGTTTAAAACAATTGGACCATGTGTACCCTCAGCTTACTTAGACAAGCAACTTGAAAATGACAAAGACTATGGAATCAGCATATTTAAGCCAAAAAATGAAGCTTGCATGAATTGGCTTAATAAAAGACCAAAAGGGTCAGTTGCATATGTATCATTTGGTAGCCTAGTAGATCTCAAAATAGAGCAAATGGAAGAGCTTGGCCGTGGATTAAAGGGTAGCAAAAGCTATTTTTTATGGGTGGTGAGGGAAAAAGAAGAGGCTAAACTCCCAAAAAAATTTATGGAAGAAAATTCAGAAAAGGGTATAGTGGTAAATTGGTGTCCACAATTAGAGGTCTTAGCACATGAAGCAATAGGGTGTTTTGTTACACATTGTGGGTGGAATTCAAGTTTGGAGGCATTAAGTTTAGGAGTCCCAATGGTGGCAATGCCTCAAAGGGCAGACCAAAGTACTAATGCTAAATACATAAGAGATGTTTGGAAAATGGGAATTGAAGTTAAAGTTGATGAGAAAGGGATTGCAAGAGGGAAAGAAATAGAGGATTGCATTTTGGAATTACTGGAGGGAGAGAAGGGGAAAGAACTGAAAAGAAATGCTAGCCAATGGAAGGAATTGGCAAGGGAGGCAGTCAATGAAGGTGGGAGTTCTTATAAAAATATTGATGAATTTGTGGATAATTTGGTCCGATCTTGTTCTAACAAATCATGCACGTGAATCAGAAGAGTTCTTATCTTTGGGATTGTGATATTTATCATTTCTATTATGTGGAAATGTGTGAAAATTCCAACGAAAGCTAAAACTTCTATTAATAAATTTAATTTTGAATTTCAAAAGATCAATCTTATAAATTATAACAACTCGTGTCGTATATATAGCTTTTTAAATAATATAATAATTCATTTTCTTCACCAATATCTCATCTTCAGTTTAATTTTCTCTCTCCTCCATGTCTGTACTCTATAAACAATAGGGTGTCTCTCCTCCATGATCTCAAATGGCTAAAGATCAGCCAATATCTCATCAAATTGAAGTTTTCAATTTTAATCGAACTTTGATCCCTTCGTAGTTCCGTAAATATTAAGAAAAAACCAAATGCGAATTGCATGACTCAAATAGCATCACCTAATGCGTGAAGTGAAGTGCTCTAAAACTAATCAAGAAAATTATTTGCTTAATTCCCGTTGATGTACTCTTAAATTCACAATCTTTCGTAACAGATTCAGAGACTTCAAGAAATCAAATTTAGTGTCGGTGGATCGGAAGGTTGAACCAGTCCTCCCTCCCATTTTTAGCCGTGGTTTTATTATTTTTTGGACTTAATTCAGTTGGTTTTGAACAAATTTCTCAAATTATCTTTTAAACAAACTGTATATTGTAAAGAAATGATTGGATAGTGATTTGGTCAAACTGAAAGTTGCCATATCTGCGCCAAATTAATTGGGAGCATTTCAATTTTTCCTCATTCATATGAATCCAGAACATGAAAAACACTTTTGACTGCTATTTTTCGTAAAAAACATGAGCTTATGAGCTTAATATTCTAAGAACAAAACGAAGCAGAAGAGAAAGAAAAAGAAAGAAGAAGAAAATGGAGCAAATACGACAAGAAGATATTGTAATTGTTGGAGGTGGAATATGTGGTCTTGCTACTGCTCTTGCCCTTCATAGGTTTGCTATTTTCTTTTCTTTCTTTTTTCTTCTATATTTTCATTGTACAGAGACACTCACTTTGCGAAACATCCTACATTGGTAGGATTTTGTAAGCGTTGATGTATATCGCCTTCTCTGCTTTTCGCAGAAGGGCTCTTTTCGTGGCTCAAATCCCATTCTACTGTCTCGTCTTCCAGAGATGTCAATTTGGTTGTCGTACCCAAGAAAACCATTTTTCAGGGAAATAATCTGTAAAAGAAATAATAATAACCATGTTAATTAGATTAATGCAAGTTACAAATTGGGTTTTAAATTACTTTGCAGGAAAGGTATTAGAAGCTTAGTCCTTGAAAAATCAGAGACATTGAGAGCCACGGGAGTAGGAATCATAATGCAGGCAAATGGTTGGCGAGCACTTGATGAGCTTGGTGTTGCTTCAGTGCTTAGGCAGACTGCTGTCTTTATTCAATCGTGAGATTAATTGCAGCAATTTCACTATTTTTCTCTTCTTTCTTTTCTTTTTTCGAGTTGTATTAACTACTTTTAAATTAATTTACGCCTGCAGTTGCCGTCAGATATCAGTTCATGACAAAAAGCCGAAAGAAATTTCACTTGGGTAATAAGTTAATCTTTCAATTTATTATGGTACTTGATATTATGATAAGAATGATGATGATCAGTAACTTGATAATTTAGGAGTGGAGAAAGACGATGCTTGAAAAGAAATGACCTTCTTAAAGCTTTAGCGGATGATTTGCCAGCAGACACAATACAGTTTAGTACCCAAGCGAAGTCCATAGAAATGGATCCAGTAACTTCATATCCTGTTCTTTATCTTGTTGATGGAAGTGTGATCCAGGCCAAGATTGTTATAGGATGTGATGGGCTCAACTCTGTGATTGCAAGAATTTTAGGCCTAAATTCTATAGCGTTTTCTCCTACATGTGTTGTTAGAGGCTTCTCTTATCATGCGAATGGCCATGATTATGCTAATCAGTTCCTTCTTCTGAGCGATGGCAATGTTCAGCTTGGACAAATGCCTGTTAATGATAAATTAATTTATTGGTTCCTCACTCGAAAATGGACTTCTGAAGGTAATTCTTCACTCAATCCCTTTTCGTAATTGATATTTTTTTTACAATTTTCATGATCTGGCTTTAAAGCAACATCCTTTTCATAACAGATTCAAAGATTTCAAGAGATCAAATTTTAATTAAAGAATCAACAATGGATATACTCAAAAATTTCCCTGAACAAACAATAGAGATGATAAACAAAAGCGAACATGAATCTTTACATCTAACGGGGTTGAGATATAGAGTACCATGGGATGTGTTAACAACAAATTTTAGAAAAGGAACAGTAACAGTAGGAGGAGATGCCATGCACGCAATGGGTCCATTTCTGGCACAAGGAGGCTCAGCTTCGTTAGAAGATGCAGTGATTCTTGCAAGATGCTTAGCAGAGAAAATACAAAATAAAGCAATTGTGAAAGAGATGGTAGAGGAAGGAATAGATAAGTATTTGAAGCAAAGAAAAATGAGAGTCTTTTGGCTCTGTCTCCAAACTTACCTTGTTGGAACTGTTATCCAGCCTCCAAATTTGGTCATGAAAGTTTTGTGTATTTTCTTGCTAATTATTCTCTTTAGAGATCCAAAAAAACATACGGATTATGATTGTCGCCAATAGTAATTATATTTTATATATTTTTTTTAGAATATTTTAATTGGAATTTATGTACTTTCATTAGTTTATAATTTCTATAAAATTAGGAACTGAAACATAAATTGATTTAGTAGTTTGGAGTCGATTTAAAGTCTATTGACTCTAAGCTCGTTTTGAAATATTTTTAAGTTTGAATATATGGTTATGACTTTAGTTCGAAACTATAATTGACTCGATAAATTTTGAGAATTGGATTGAGAATTCGTTAATCATTCCAATAGAAACATAAATTCGAGATTACAACTTCATATAACTTAGGAGCCACTTAATTTGGCTACAAATTCATCAATATTAGTATCAGAAGTACCACCTTCACTAATTGCTTCTTTAGCTAAATTCCTCCACTTAATTGCATTCTCCTTAATTTCTTTTCCTTTCTCTCCTTCCATTACTTGCCTTAAGGCAAACTCTATTGCTCCTCTTGTAACAATACCTTTCTCATCAGGCAAAGCTCTAATCCCCATCTTCCAAACATCCTCAACATACTTGGCATTAGTGGGTTGGTCAGTCCATTGAGGCATAGCCACCATTGGAACTCCCAAGCTCAAAGCTTCAAGAACTGAATTGAACCCACAATGGGTAACAAAGCACCCAATTGATTCATGTGCTAGCACCTCTAATTGAGGGCTCCATGTGACCACTAAAGACTTGTCTGATGTCTCTTCTTTGAAATTTTTAGGCAGCTTAGCCTGCTCTGGTGCCCTTACAACCCATAATAAGTAGTAATTACTTGCCTTCAATCCCCAAGCAAGTTCCTCCATTTGTTCTGCTGCAAGTCGGGCCAGGCTTCCAAAGGCTACATACACTACTGAAGCGCTAGGCTTGTCTTGCAGCCATTTTATACAGTTGGTTTCATCAGGCGTAAAAGTACTAATGCCATAATCTCTGTCATCTTCAATTCTCTTGTCTAAGTACATCGATGGAAGGGTTGGTCCTATTGTCCGCAATCGCCACATTTTAGCCATCCAATCCACCACCTAATTAATCAAACGCATATACACAGGATAAAATTAAATATGTTAAAAGTTTTGACCACTCAAATCTAACAAAAAAAAAAAAGGGTTTGTGATTATTAGCCAAAAAGTTAAAATTTGGACTAATATACCTCTTCCTCCAATTTGTAAAAGGAATTAAAAAGAACCCAATCTGCTTCATCAATGTTGCAAAATTGGTTCGTTACCAAATGGCGAAAACCAGGATAAGATACTGAATCGGATACAAAAGATGGCGTCTCTGAAGCATGAAGCAAAGGCAATCCTGGAAGAGAAACAGTTGGTTCTGATAATGGCAAACGAAGAAGACCCCTCTGTACATGGTAATAAATGTTATTAACAGAGCAAGGCTGGGTGAAAAACGCTACTCCTGTTAATCCAAATTGCTTGGCTACATCAAGTGCCCATGGCATGAGCCCATCATAAATCACAGCAGTCACTGGACGACCCAAATCTTTAAGCCTGTTGATTAAATCTGCTAATGTTTTGGAACCCACTTCTTGAAATCTTGATAAGTAAATTTCTCTGCTTTCTGTTTGTGAAAAGCCACCTTCATCGAACCCATTAGAAATTGTTTCAATGTCCACTGGGCTATTTGGGTCTGCATGAATGGGTTTGTTTATGGATATGGTGTTTGCTAATGTGGCTTTGACACCTTTTGAGACTAATCGTTTAGAGAATTGCAACATGGGGTTTAGATGTCCCTGTAAAGGGTATGGAACTACAAGAAAATGAACTTTGAAGGGTCTTTCTTCCTTCTTCATTTTGATGACTAATCAGTATAGTGTGAAAAAAAAAATTTATTGATTGGGTGGATGTTTTTTAAAAGAGAAAGTTGAATTCAATTCGGAAAATACTACCGATTGCATGTCACCAGTGAGGAAGATCAAAGGTCATCGGATCCGACAACACAAGTTCAAAGATTCGGAAGAAGAGACATAGATTGATAGGCGCAGAAAAAGCCAGTCGCTCTGCTGTAATATATAATATTGCCTCATTTTGTTTGCTTACGTACTTTTTCCTCACTCACTCAAAGCAACGGCAACGCTAATTGTTACTTCCTTGAAGGGGCTGGCAGAAACGTGATGCACATTCTAAATAAAATATTATTTTAACTTAGAATTTAGAGCTTATCGCCCTAGTTTAGAAGCAATCTTCGTTAAAAGAACAATAAAATTTTTAATTTTTTCATAAAAAATAATTTTTACTATTTTTAACTAATAAAAATAATTTACGAAATTTAAAATAAGAATAAAAAATTATTTATAAACACAATAATAATTATAAAAAAAATTATAGTATCTTGTCTCTGATAATTGTCTAGAAAGCAAGAAAAGTTTTGGATATGTAAAAACTAAAAAAAATAGTAAAATCTATCGATCACTGTAGCTGATGAACAATATCTATATTGTTGTAAAAGTTCTTCTTTTCTAATACTTATTATATTTGAAAAAATAAACTATCTTAAAATATTTATCACATATGTAGTTTTAATGAATAATAAATATTTTTTTTTATATTTACCCCTTGTATATGACTAATAATTATTATTTTAATCTAATGATTTTTTTAGAGAATTAATATTAAACGAATGATAATATAGTCAATTACTTAATAATTTATTGTGATTTAGACATATTTAACAATTTTTTTAAGAAATGTAATATTTTAAATATGATAAATAATATGAAGCAGAGATAATAATAGTACTATATGCGATATTAAAGAATACCTTAGACATTCTCTCATTATGATTATCACCGATCTAATCATATTTTATATTTAAAATATGGGAAAACAATAATAAGCACCTAAGAGTACCTATTATAGACAAATATTGGCATTTTTTACATCTTTTTGATGATTCTAGAATATGAAATTAGGACGTGTTGGATTAGGATTGTGTTAGATTTTAAAAGAATTATTAAATTTGACAGAATTGAAGGATTTCTTGAGATTTTCACACATTCCATTATAATTCTATATAGAGTTTGATGAAATTGGTAAGATTTTTTTTATAAATTTTGATTGACTTTGATAAAATTATAATAATTTTTTTATAATCAAAATTAGTTTCATGGCCTAATTAAACAAATTAAAAAAATTTTAGAACCCAATTAAAAAATTAAATGCCGTTGAAATTTTAAAATCTGAGAAAGTTTTAAACCAATATACCTCTTAGATTGCTTACAATACTTTTAGCAACGGTGGCTTAGATAACAATCGAACCAGCAAGTCCATTTGAAAAATAAAATAAAATAAAATAAAAGGAATAAACATAATTTGATGATACAATTATAAACTCTTCCATACATTAATGTTAGTTTGAGTTAGTTAAAATCTAAATTTTAAATATGAAGAAATAAAATATACAAATAGTCTCAAATCTAATTTAATGATATATATATATATATATATTTATGGCTATGCAGTCTAGATGGGTCCATACAATAGACTGTGTTCACATGGCTCACATGGCTATGCAGAGTCTAGAGGCTAGGACTCGATCATCTTTAACCAAGGTCAGGATTCGATCCCTACCTTTAGGAATGGGGCAGTGAGGGGATTATTCACACCGTGTGTTTATATTATTTTTTAATAATTAGAATTCCAAAAGTTTTTTCTTTAGAAAGGAAAAACTTCAAAATCTAAAGGTATAAAAATAAGTTTTTTTTTATAAATTTAGTAATTTTTGCAATAAGAAATAGTGAAAAAAAAATTCTACAAAATGAATATTTTTTCCGTCAAATGATATTTAAAAATTTGAGAAAACAATAAATAGTAATTATATCAATAAAATTAATAATTATATCGATAAAATTAATTTTAATCCGTAGCAAAGCGCCTGCAAGTTTGCTTCTTCATACTATTTATGTTTTCAGTTTTAAGGCTTAAAAAAAATTTGTTGTTTTTGTGTTAATTTGAATTCAATTTGTGTTGAACTTCTCAACTAATTTTCAATACCAACCAGTCCATTAGCTAATTTTAACCCAAAAAATAAATTTTTTTTTATTTTTTACAATTTCTCTATAAATCAAATTTTCAATACTCCAAAAAGTTTCCGTCTTAAATAGTCTCATCTTGTACGGCAATTTTCAAAGGAGAAACGAGTTCAAAGCTAAACTGAGAGCTACAATGGAGAATCAAGAAAGAACCTACAAATCTCATGTACTCGTCCTTCCTTACCCTGCCCAAGGGCACATAAACCCTATGTTACAGTTCTCTAAGCGGTTAGTCTCCAAAGGAGTAAAAGCCACACTGGCAAACACCATAGCCATAAACAAATCCATGCACAGAGATCCAAACAGCCTGATCGATATCCAAACCTATTCTGATGGATTTGATGAAGGTGGCTTTGGACAAGCAGAAAACACAGAAATTTACTTGTCAAGATTACAAGAAGTGGGTTCAAAAACTTTCGGAGATTTAATAAAGAAACTTCAAGATTCAGATTTCCCAGTAACTGCAGTAATATATGATGGGTTCTTGACATGGGCACTTGATGTAGCTAAGCAGTTTGGATTGTTCGCAGTGGTTTTTTTCACTCAATCTTGTGCTGTTAATAATATATATTATCATGTACAAAGAGGTCTTCTGCCTTTGCCATTACAGTCAAGTGTGTCTGTTCCTGGATTGCCTCTGCTTCAAGTTTCAGAGACACCATCCTTTATATCTATTTGGGGATCATACCCAGCTTTCTCTCATTTGTTGGTGAATCAATTCAGTAATTTTGATGAAGCGGATTGGATTCTTTATAACTCCTTTTACAAATTGGAGGAAGAGGTATGATATATAAATTGGAAAGGCGTAGGAGAAATATTAGAGGAATAAACAATGCAATTTTTTCAATTTCCCTTATTTTTTTTCCTTCAACTTGGAGAAATTCTAACATGAGTCTCGAAGGAAAATAGTATATGTTTTTATTCTTTTAATCTCTTCCTCACTCTTTCGAAATAAAATAACATTCTTTCTTGGATATTCTCCTCACATGTTTTATCTTTTCAAAGAAATCCTTCTTTTCAAATATGAAAATTTTAATATATATATATAAGACAGTGTAAGGACCTTTTTATTAAACTTTAAACAATCTAATATTTAGCGAGCGATTTTTTTATTAGACGGTGGATTGGATGGCTAAAAGATGGCGATTGTGCACTATCGGACCAACCGTTCCATCCATGTATTTGGATAAGAGACTTGAAGATGATAAACACTACGGAATCAATCTCTTCGAGCCAGACACAACCACTTGTCTTAATTGGCTACAAGACAAGCCTAGCGGTTCAGTTGTTTATGTGTCCTTCGGAAGCATGGCCCAACTTGAAGCACGACAAATGGAGGAACTTGCTTGGGGACTGAAGGCAAGTAATTATCACTTCTTATGGGTTATAAGGGCACCAGAGCAAGCTAAGCTGTCCGAAAATTTCAAAGAAGAGACATCACACAAGTCTTTAGTGGTCACATGGAGCCCTCAATTAGAGGTGCTAGCACATGAATCAATTGGGTGCTTTGTTACCCATTGTGGGTTCAATTCAGTTCTTGAAGCTCTGAGCTTTGGAGTTCCAATGGTGGCTATGCCTCAGTGGACTGACCAACCCACTAATGCTAAGTATATTGAGGATGTTTGGAGAATGGGGATTAGAGCTTTGCCTGATGAGAAAGGTATTGTTACAAGAGGAGCAATAGAGTTTGCCTTAAGGCATGTAATGGAAGGAGAGAAAGGAAAAGAAATTAAGGAGAATGCAATTAAGTGGAAGAATTTAGCTAAAGAAGCAATTAGTGAAGGTGGTACTTCTGATACTAATATTGATGAATTTGTAGCCAAATTATGTGATTGTTAATTATTATTCATCAATTTATTTATCTGTTTGGAGTAATTATCACAATTTATCATTTCTATGTAATATTTTTATTAATATAATTTTATATAAAGTTTCTTATAGTCTTGTAAATTTTTAATTTTTTAAGCGATTATTACAATCAAATCGTAGAAAATAGTTTATTTAAAAATATTTTTAAAAAAAAATACTTTGAAAAGTAAGTTATTTTTGGAGAATGAATGGAACAAAGATTGTGATTTCAATTTTTTTTTATTATGAATCCCATGGGAGAAAATTAAAATACTATTATATAAGATTAAAGAAAAATACAATTTTAGATATTTATTCATAAATCTTAAATTTTAAGTAGCTTAAAAACTTCACATACTGTTAGTTTTTTTTTTCACATACGTAATTTAATTTTTATACGGAAAATATTAATTTAAGTATAACTTTAATAACATAAGTGTGAAAGTACAAGGTATATAGCCGTGTGATGACGCCATGGATTGCGTAGGCAAATTGAGATGGATGTGTCAGGAATCAACGGTTCTGTCACCATTCGATATGGTTGGTGTACCGTGGCCAAGAAGCAACTGAGTTCTCTGGGTAAGATTCTGTCAGATTTTTTGTTCCTTATCTACGTAGAAATCGATGTGTTGTCTTGTACGTTTCTCAAATCAAGATTTGCCAAGTGTTAGATGTACTTTTTATTATAAATACATTACTGCTTTTAAAAATTCATTAAAATATTAATTAATTACATTTTTATTAATTCAGATGGTTTTTTGGTCATTTGACAAAAAAAAATAATAATTATTCACCCGCGGAAGAAATCTCTCTAAGACAGACTAAATTTGACCCAATATTGAAAAAACAATCCAGTTATAAAGAATTAAGAGAAAGTTATTATTTTGATATCTAAATTAATTAACGGACTAATTTCAAGCGAAAAGATTTAATCTTTTTTTAGTTTAATTTCACTGTTTAAAGGGATATAAATTCTTTTATTTGGTTAAAAGATTTGCGAATCCTATTAGCTACTAATAATAAAATTTTATATATGGTCTTGATATTATATTAATGAATTACATTTTTTCTTTAAAAAAAGAGATTTTGTAATTCTTTATTTCATTTTAATTGATTTTTTTTTTTTGTTTTGAAAGCAAAGCAAAACCAAGCTTGCATGAATACTCGTAGAAAGGTAAGAAGCATCGTGGAATTGTATCCCATGTCTTAAGACGAGTATAAGAATAGGATACCGGAGCTAGAGAATGGCACCAATATTAGCTTGTTTGGTAATCAATCAAAGAGCCACATTAGACCTAGAATTTAATAATCTCCTGCGTACGATCACCTAAAATAATACCACGATCAGACAAATCTAAAGTATCAGAGTCGAAGAGATAAAGAATAATTTTGACCATCCATATAAATACATCCCGGCGAGTGCAAATTTTGCAGGAGCTAAGTGAGTGAAGTTCGAAGAGCCAACATTGTAGGTGTCAAGGAACCCTGAAATAGCCTTATTTGAGCTTGGGTATTGAAAACCTGCATCCAGTAGAAAGTTGCTATATATTTCTATCTGTATTTGTTCGGTTTCGTGAAAGAAATTGTGAACTTTTGAGGCAAGCATTAAACTATTGCACAATCTAAATTTTGTTTAAAATGAAAAAACAAATTACCATTTTAACTCTATGAATTTAATTCTATAGAACAGAACACAATTAAACCAAATTCTTTTAAAATAATTGAAATTTCCAAACAAATTTCACAAAATTAAGCAATTAAAATTTTATATCAATGGTATTTTAACAAGTAAAAGGAAATAAAATTTTAATGGTAAATTTATTCCAAATATTAATGTGTAAAATTTAATTGAATTGCATGTTATAAGTAAAACATGTCAACTATGAAAAATTTCTTTATAATTGAATTTTAAGCAGAATTCATGAATTCAACTATAATTCAATTATTCATTTATAAATAAATTCCGGATCTTGAGTTTAGTATTTCATTAATACTAAATGGACTGTTCTATAAAAGGCCGCACTGGAGAAGCAAAACTAAAAACACAACACCGCCAGAGTGGGAAAAAATGGAGAGGGAACCAAAAATGAAAAATCTACAAAGTTCATGCTTTTGTCCTTCCTTTTCCAGCCCAAGGGCACATAAACCCAATGTTACAATTTTCAAAACGCTTAGCATCCAAAGGAATAAAGACCACTCTATCCAACAGAAAATATATAAGCAAATCCATGAACATAGATCCTAGTAGCTATATTGTTCTTGAAACCATATCATTAGATGGCTTCGATGAAGGTGGCTATGCACATGCAGAGAGTCCAGAAACCTACTTTTCATAACTTTCAAGACTGTTGGGCTGCGTACACTTGCAGATTTAATCAAGAAGCTAAACGATTCTGGTAAACCTGTAACTGCAATTATTTATGATGGGTTCTTGAATTGGGCATTAATTTGACGTAGCTAAGCAATTTGGAATATCAGGAGTTGGTTTTTTCACTCAATCTTGTGCTGTTAGTAATATATATTATCATGTCTAAAGAGGGATTGTTCAACTACCACAAGTTTTATGTTAGAGACAGTTGCTTGTCTTCCTGGATTGCCAGTTTTACTTGAAGCTTCAGACTTTCCTTCATTTGTTAGAGATTTTAGGGTGTATCCTGCTTTCTATGACTTGTCAGTGAAGTAATTTATTAATATTGATGAATCTGATTGGGTGCTTCAGAATACTTTTCTGATTTAGAAAGTGGATTGGATGGCTAAAAAGTGGAATTTGACAACAACAGGACCAACCCTTCATAGAGGAGGCATGTCAAAAGGGTTCAGTGTTTTCATGGTGCCCGCAATTGGAAGTTCTATTAATAGGATGTTTTGTTACACAATGTGGGCTTAATTCTGTTCTTGAAGCTTTTAGCTTTGGAGGGCAATCCCCACAATTTTCAGACCAACCACTAATGCTGAGTACTTCGAAGATGTTTGGAAAATAGGTTCTTAATGTGTCAATGAGTTCATAATTACAATATGAATAAATTTTGTTCAATTTTTTGTATTATTGGAATTAGTATATAGTCTGAAAAAATATACTTTATTTTTTACATCAACAATTTCTTTGAAAACAATGTAGTAAAATATTTCTATTTAACATTGAGTCTATTTAAATTTAATTATAAATATGAATGTCCAAAACTTTTTGACATTAGACCCTTTAAAATAAGAAAAAAGAAACTTTTTCGAACCTTGAATGATTTATTGTTATGGGCCGAAATAATATTCTGCCAAAAATTCGAATCTGAAACCTCTTACTCCTCGTATAAATAAGAAGAATTACAATCATGATTTAATCTTTTAAGGATGTATGAATTTTATACAGAAAATTATTTTCTTTTCATATTATATTATTAGAAATTTAAATAATTTTTCACTTCCATCAATGAAAAAATAATTATAAATATTTAAAAAATTAATAAATATGAAAAAAACTAAGCAGAAAACCCTAACTTTCACCGGGAGAGAAAAACAGCAAAGTGCTAAGAAAACCCTAGAGAAACGAATCCAGTAAGAGGAACGAATTCATTTATATTTTTTATTTTTAGGCAAGTATTTGTTCATCTCTTGTTTTTATATTCGCAAAACTGCAATTTCTTAATTAATTATTTTAACTATTGAATTCTGAAATGATGATGCTGCGATATAAACGGAAGCTTCTTTCATAAAAGATTAGCGATAGACGGCGAATGAGATGGCGTTACAGTCAGACATTCCGATCGACCAACGGCGATCAGTTATGCAATTTCTTCCTTATAAGGGTTTGGTCTCAAACCAATTTTTTTCCCAACTCATGAGATTGGCTTTTCGAACTCATAAGATCAAATAACCTCATAAACCAACTAACCCGTCAACGATGACCCTATTAAGATTTGAAACACGACTTCAAAAATCTGAGGCAAGTCCTTCGAAAATTCTAACCATGTCATTCCCCTTTTTATCATCATTTCAAGAGAATGATTCACCAGGACCCAGTTTATAGACCAATACTCAGAAACGAAAGTTCATTTTTAACGGAAAAAACTTACCTCCGCTAGGTGTACAAACCCTATGCACCAAAACAATCACAAAAGGGTTTTGGTCCAAATGAAGATATTTCTAATTATATATTAAAAAATAATTTCTTTCAAAAAAAAACCCTTTTTTGATTGGTTTGGTATGTGTTTCTGACTGTTCGTTGAAGAAAAAATCATAAAGTACGAACAATTTCTAAAAAATTTAAATCATGATTGGTTTAGCGTAGACAAGTTTTATCCTGATTTCAATATTTAATCGTAAGAATCAGGCAGTTGAGAATGTTCCCTTACGGGGAAAAGAGAAATTAAAATGTCATTGTCAACATTAATTGCAGGCTTGAGACTGCAGAATGCAGATGTTAAGAATAAGAAATTGAGGCCATGCTCACTACTGCATTTGTAAATCATCCAAACCTTTAGCAAGTTAAAAAAAGAACATAGCAATTTTTCGAAGAAATTAAGATATTCAACAGTCCCAACGTCTAGAAAAAAGCTAGGGAACAACACCACTTTCCTACAGCCAAACATCTCCTAACATTTGTAAGGTAGAATGTTAAGTTAAAACTTGTAAACATCGATAATTCAGTTTTCGACGTATATTCATGTCCTGCACTGCTCAGACACAAAACCTGACATTGCAACACGACAAGCTAAGCTACACACATTAAACACTAACATTTTCTCTCTTTTTTTTAAAATAAAAATGTTGTTTTTTCAAGAAATGTTATGTCAGCTTGTCCATGCCTCAGGTTATGACATAACAAGGTCAGTGCAGCCTGCAGGTTGCTTTCCCTTTGCATCCGGAAGTAATTAGTTCGTCTCAAAGAAAACATGTAAACTCCAGTCTGATCTGCAGTCAAAAACTTCACAGCAGATGGCTAAAAGTTATTAAGATTTAAGCATTTCAAATTGAAATGCTTTTCCTGTGGAATATTAATGCTGCCTTATCCTAACATGTCCCATCAATAGTGAAACAGACATAAGTATCCTGTTGTACTGGAACATTCTAATGGCACCATAATAATAGCATACCTTCAGTTCTCAAAATTGATAGGTAACGAGCAACCTAAGAGCTAAGCCCATCACAAAATGCGACTCATACAATCAGCAGATTGTAAATAGGACAATCATTAATAGATAAGTGTGAGAACAATTAGCAAAGGTCATTTAAAATTTCCATCGCGGTCAATAAGGAACTCAGCAACAAACAGGATTCAATAAAGATGTTGCAGCTGACCTTCCACTTCATGGCTACAAATATTAAAGGTCTGTTTTGATGAATGGCTGGGAAGCCACAATTGGTCATTTAGGCTCCCAACCTGTGTTTGGTAAATCTAATGGTTGTAGCAGCATTTTAAAATTATATGCTCAGTGGTTTAGAGTCATAACTAAAACACTGAAAACAGATATTTCAGCTGTTACCTTTTGGCCCTCCAGCCACTACACACAAACTAGCCATGAAAAGCTAACTGCCAACTATTAACCTGTAACCTCTGAACCAAATAGGCCCTAAGGTTTGTTTTGGTTCAGTGCTATTATTCTACAAGAGAGGCATCAAAATAAAATAGCAACTTAAAAGCATGGAAAATAACTCACAGTGATGCTTCTACCTCAGAATATTGTACTTCGTTACTTCTAGCTCATTGTAGTAACAATACTCTTAATTTCACAAGGAATTCTCCAAACCAATAAGCAGCTTGCAATGCTTTTGGGAAGGTTCCTACAAACAATTTCACTCCAACCCACAAACTTAAATGAGCTTAAAAATTGGTGCCAAAACAATGAAGCCATCCAGATATAGAGATTTCGTAAGACACTAAATGAAGCTTCCAGGTAGCTTTTGTGAAGGAAGAGTTTCGAAAAATATCACTATCAAAGAAGACATTTAATGCTTGATATTTCTAAGAAATCAATTACCAGAATTACTTGCATTTTAACAGAGATATAATCAATATCCAAATAACTGTGTACATTTCACATTAAACTTCGTTTATTATCTATAAAATGCATCTAAAGCAGAAAACAAAATTTCCAAGAATAGTCATGGAGTTGCTGCTAAACCTAAAAGCCATGTGAAAAATCATTGACTGTATTGCATAACCCACAAGAGAAAAGAAAATGACTGATCTAAGTAAGAGAAAGCTGTTAAGTTGAGAAATATCAATCTCACAAGATACTAGAAACAGAATCAAGAAGAATGCTGGAGGACAGTGATGTCATTATGGCAATTTCTCAATATAGACTTGAACTATAAAAGTATACATAATATTAACATTATTTAAACTGAGCACAGTGACATATATTACATATAAATTATGGAAAAATACTTTACCTACCTCACACCTTTTAGTTACCCTCCATCACTTCCCGAGCAACAATAAGTTCATCCATATAATCAGCATCAGTATCGTCTATAGGCATCACAATCTCATCCTCAGTGGTAAAATGGTATTTCTCTCCAATAGCTCCTAGAAGCTGGTATACTTCAAACATTGTGGGCCTCTCCTTGGGATTTGGCACCACACAGGTACACGCAACTTTAAGAAACTGGAAAATCTCATTATCAACACCTTTCCCAACCAAAGATTGATCTATGGCATCTTGAAGTTGAGAGTTGCTTGATAGCTGTGTGATCCATTCAACCAGACTACCCTTAAAGCTTTCAGAAGCTTTAGCAACATGGGTAGGTTTCTCACCAGTCACCAGCTCCAGAAGGACAGTCCCAAAGCTGAAAACATCACCCTTTGGAGTGGCCACAAGAGTTCTTGTATATTCTGGTGCAACATAACCCAAATCCCCAAATTCTCCATTCACAAAGGTACTCAAATGTGTATCAACTGGATTCATTAGCCTAGCAAGACCAAAATCAGATATTTTAGGCTCAAAATCAGCATCCAACAAGATGCATTTAGAGCTTATATTTCGGTGGAGAATACGGGGATTACAATTGTGGTGGAGCCATGCAAATCCCTTAGCTGCCCTTATCCCAATTTTGAGCCTCAAAGGCCACTCCATAGGCTTCTTACTTTCATCTACAGTATGTAAACTATCATGCAGGGTACCATTTAGCATATACTTATAAACCAAAAGTCTTTCCTTATTAGCCATGCAGAAACCTAAAAGTGGAACCAAATTAGGATGTTTCACACTCCCCAAAGTAGACATTTCAGAGACAAATTCTTTCTCTGAATGCTGTGAATCCTGCAGTCTTTTAACCATCAGCAAGGAGCCATCATCAAGTGCTGCTTTATACATAGTTCCTGTTCTTCCAGACCCAATGATATTTTCCTTGTTGAAGCTGTTAGTTGCCTTCATGAGATCACTCAATTTCATTTTATAAACTGATTTCTCAAACATAGAAACCTGGAAACACACAAATCTAATTAATCAATCCTAGAAGAATAAATATCTTAAGAAAGAGAGAAGACTGTATGAACTTAAAAGCAAAGAAAACAAGATTATTTGCTAATTTTGAAAACATATGCATTAGCATACTTGCCTTAATGCCCTTTATTCCCTTTAAACTCTTTGCCCATTTATTTCCATCAGGATCATCATCCTTCTTCTTCTTAATCTTAGACATCTTTCGGTAGTAAAACAACATAGCAATACCCACAACTATTGCAGCACCAGTCACCCCAGCAATTGCCGCCCCAGCAATAACCCCAGTTCGAGGACCCTTTGAAGTTTCAGGACAATCATCTAAAGGCTTCCCACACAATCCCAGATTATTTGCAAAAGCATCTGCTCCAATATTGCCATTATTGAAATTTGGCACTGGTCCCGTCAAGAGATTATTAGCTACACTAAATGTTCTCAACCGATTGAGCAAGGCAAGTTGTAGAGGAATTTGACCCGTAAACCGATTGTGGTCTAGGTTAAGAACATTCAAAAAGCTACAATTTGCAAGGCCCACTGGAATTGTTCCTGAGAAATTGTTAGATGAGAGATCAAGTGATGTCACAAACCCAATGATTTTAGAGATATTATCTGGAATAGGTCCAAACAGGTCGTTGTTTGAAAGATCTACGCCAGTTATACTTGTGCAGTTCTTGAGGCCAGCTGGGAACCGACCCTTGAGCCCCATATCCGAAAGACGGAGATTCAAGACCCTGTTTTCATCAGGATGCCAACAGTCAACCCCAGTAAATCTACAAATATAGCCTTCAGTACTGTTGCTAAAGTTCCACGTAGAATTCAAGTAACCAAAAGGGTCTTCAAGGGAAGCTCGTATGCTCTTCAAGCAAGCAATATCAGTCTCAGTACCATAGCTCAAACTACAGCTAAGCAATAACCAGAGGCAATTGCTCATTAAAATCTTAACGAACTGTCTACTCAACATCATTTTCTCTATAAAACCAAAAAAATTTGCTAAAATAACCCTTAAACTGCTATCTATTACGCATTAGAGCTTGAAAATATCTATATTCACAACAAACCAGCTTCATAACACCAGAAACCTGAAACAAATTCGAAATCAAGAAACAAAAGAACCAAAATTCATCATCCACTAAAAGATTTAATATACCCATATGAATAATTCAATTCATATATACTCAGATACAATTAAAGACACCAATAATCAAAATAACAAAAAAGGAACATAGAGCTATACACAAACAAAGAAATGCAAAAACGAGAGTGACCGAGTTGACCAAAGTAAAAGGAATAAAATCAAGAAATGAAAGACCCACCTGAGATTTCAAGAAATCCAAACCCAAAGATCAAAGAGAAGTTGAAACGAGTTACAGCCACGGCAGGGGAGAAGAATCGCCTTTCTTTTTACAGAGAGAAATGAAAGGGGAAGACGCCCTATCCCAAAACCAAAGAAAATAAAGTCTACGGTGGTGTTTGAATATTCAAAGCTATAATTAAAGTGCAAACCAACCAAAGTAAAGAACTGATATAGTGAGTAAAAATAAAAGATGGGTGTGAAAGTGAGAAGTAGAAGAAGTAGAGGGTTTTGAACTTTGGTTCATTTGTTCACCGGGTCAAACAAGAAAGGCCATTTTTTCCAACACTCAGCGACGACTGGACTGGAAGAGAGGGACACAGACGAAGACAGAGAGAAAGCGCAATGACGTTTCGGTGCTTTTGCTTGACTTACGTTTTATTAGTCGGCCATAAAAAATATTAATATTAAAGAATAAATTAGTTTAGCACTTTTGAAATTTATTGTAATTAACACTTTTAATCTCGGAGTTAATTGAAGCAAAAATGTAAATTTTTAAATATTTCTATAATTTCTTATATATTTTATATTAATTTAATATATTCCGACAAATAAAAGGGAAAATGTAAAGACTATATTTCATATTTCTAAAAAATGTCATATAATTAAAGATATTAAAAAATTTATAGTTTCACGATTGTAACTAAAATATTAATTTTTTAATAAATCTAAGAAATTAAAAATCAATTTTAAACAATAAAGACCAAAGCATTCACTATGACAAATCTAAATCTAAAACGTCATTCTAATATATTTGAAATTAAAATAATTAGGTGTATAGTTATTTTTTTAATAACATTTTTATATTTTTTTCAAAACTAAATGTACCAATAAAGATTTCAGTTTTCAAAATTTTCTTGCATCATGATTTCATTACAAAATAAAATTTAACCATTACTTTTTTCATTGAGTTACTGTGGAAATGTCAATAATATCTTGAAATATAATTACTATGTAGCCATTATGGTTTAGTGAAATGCACTGATAAGGACCTTAATTTCCAAAATTTTATACTATTTAGTTCTATATAGCAATTGTCCTTAAGAGTAATTTTGATATTTCACAATCATTTAACAGCAGAACTAACAATAGGATTTCGTAGTATAACAGAACTATAATCTAGGGACTGAATAGTGTAATTTTGAAAATAAAAGTCCTTATTGATATATTTGATAAAAAAACTTAAAAGAAATGTATAATAATTGCCTCTTCTTTTGATTTATTAGATTTTTGAATGTGAATTTCACGTATTTGTACTCGTTATTTATTTTTTATTTATAATATATTTAAAATATAATAATATTTTAAATTGAAAAAATAATTTAAATTAGGTTTAAAGTTGAAACTTAAAGTATCATTTACTCTTTTAATTTTTTTTATAATTTTTAAAATTCTTATAAGGAAGGGATAAAAATATAATTGTTAATTTATATTCCTATTAATTAAATCAATTAACAATATATATAGATATAATTTATACTTATTAATTTAATAGACCAGAGCCGCAGTGCATTATCCCAACATAATCAAAAAGTTAGTTTTTATTTTGTGACAATAATAAAATTTAATATTTTGAATAATTTTTTTTTGGCGGTAGATAATTCTAATTTAAAATAATATATTTGATTCAAGATAATGACTTCCTATAAAAAATATAAATAAAAAGTATTATATTAATTTGCAAATAGAAAAAGTTAAAATATAAAATCAATACATGATTAAGAATACATACAATACTAAATATGGAGATGATGGTATCAATTCATAAAATAAAATTATACTTACTGTAAGAAAAAAACACAATTTCAAACTCAATAATTTCAAATTAGCAAAAACTTGGTATAATAATTCTTGATAATCAGAAGCAATATGAAATAACCCGTTAATTTATTTTTAAAAGAATTTGTATTTAAAATTTAATTGTAAATTTTTACCAAAGAAAATTGACGAAAAATAATATTTTATGCCGCGAACCGAACCCGAAAACCAAATTTAAATAGTCTAATTCAGTCGAAAAATCCTTAAATCAAATGAAAATAGGCTAAATCGTTGGGTTAGACCAAATCGGTTCAAATTGAACCGAAATCATTTAATTAAAATAAATAATAATAATAATAATAATAAATAAAACAAAATAAATAAATAAAAAAAACAGAAAATTTCTTCCTCTCCCTCTCTCTCCCGCTCACCCTTCTTCCCCGACAACCTCCTCTCCCTCTCTTCCGTTCGCCTCACACCAGACAGCCACCATCACCACCTCCCCTCCAGGCGACCTCCAAGCATGAA
>CANUEX010050619.1:0-28908 GCA_948099535.1 Jatropha multifida
AGGTATGTTTTGCCTTTTTAAATATTGATCTTTAAATGTTTAAAGCTATGTATATGTATGTGTAAAGAAAATATGATTTTGATTTGGAACATAAAGAAGATTTGATAAGCATTTGCAAGTTGTAAGTGAAGTAATTTTGAGATAATAAGTGTTAAGTTATGAAATGTTTTGCAAAAAATTTATGTATAAGTAACAAGGCTATTGTTAAAGGATGATTTTGATTTGGGCTCTACTATGCATGACTGAATTGTGACAAGATGAGATTTGTTCTAAGTGATGAGCATGCTCGAGTTTTCAGCCCATTCTGTTAAGTGATAGCTATGATCATATGCTAGGGTTATCAGCCCTTTTGAATAAGCAGACGCGCTAATTATTAAGTGGTGGCGCTTTCACCGGCCACAATTCAGTGAAATCGAATCTATTTATATTTCTTTGAGTATATGTATGAGCCCTTAACTAAGAACGTATTCTTATCTTATTATAAAGAAATCAGAGACATACTTTTATTTGTGAAATCTTCCTTATTTTAGTCAGATTATGAATCAATCTTCAAGAATGAACTTCCTTATGAATTTGAAGAATTTTAATTTAATCAATACGCCTTTGATATTTAATATGTATTTAATTTGAGTATTTTAATCATGTATGGGATTTGTTGCTTCGGCAATTCTTTGCTATTTTATTGATGATTGTTTAGCACCACTGAGTCTTCAACTCAGTTCGTTGATTCTCATCATGCGTAAGTTAAGAGCGGTGGATGCTATCTAAAGACTGAAGAAGTAGCATCAGAGTAAAAATCTTATATTCCGGGTAGGATATGTAATGAGATGTAAATATGGCATGTATGGGAATAACGTAATAAGCGTTGAAGTTATAAATATTGAGTTGTATTAGTAAGATATATGATTAATTAAGAAATGTTATCTTTGTGAATTAATGGTCTGCGATTGTTAATAAATAATTCTGGAATTGAATGATATAATATCATGATAGACCATATGTGAATGAATGAGTAATTGGAAGTGCTTGTGATTTGTTGTACTAAAATGGAGAAATTGGGGATTTGGAGTTATATATAAATATTGGAAGTGTACACGTTTTCCTTGTGTGGCAAGTTGAATTTTAAGAGAAGCTCTTGCGAAATTTTTGTAGGAATTTTCTTAAACCTTATTTTAAAAAAAATAATTAGTTTGTCACCTTATGAAAACTTAGCCACTTCTAATATATATATGATCTAAAGTTAATAAATAAGATAAGATGGTGCTCTAGCACCGAATGTGACATTCGTCGTCTGATCCTCCAGGATTGGGTAGTGGGTGTTACAATCTTTTTTTGTTAAAAAGGAATTAGAGATATATTTGTATTTATGGAATTTTTCTTACGTTTGGAACATTAAGGTTTTATTTACATTTTCAAGATGATTTTTATGCTTTGAAGCAGTTTTCTTTATATTTGGAAATTTTATGAAAATATTTCTAATGTATACATATTCTATGATTTTGAAATAGTTTGGTATGATTTACATAATTTGATATTTTTATATGATTGAAGGATTTAAGTTTCATAATTTGAGTGTGTTGCTTTGGCAACATTTATTCTATTTTCATTTATATATTATTTAGCACTATTGAGTGATATACTCAGCGCGTCGATTTCTATTACGCGCAGGTTAGGGACAATGGGTGCTACACGAGGATCGGAGGCTTAGCATGAGAAAAGGAAAATTTATCTTGGGTAAGACATGTATAGGGTATATGATGGCATGTATAAAAATATTGTAAGAGATTGAATTATATGTATTGAACTTGTAAATTAATGAGATTTATGATTAATTAAGAAGTTTTATCTTATTGTGAAGTTATGGTGTGCAATTGTTTATAATTAATTCTTCGAATGAATGGTAATATAATATGATAGAACCTAACTTGATTGATGGGAGTATTTAGAAGTGCTCTGTGATTTATTGTATCGATTTGGAGTTTGGGGTTTGGAAGAATTAATATTGGAAGTGTTTTAGTTTTATTTGTGTGGCAAGTAAATTTTTAGGGGAAACTCTTGCGGATTTTCCGTAGGAATTTCCTTAAGCTCTTAAATAAAAAATAATATTATATTACTTGCCTCCTTATGAAAATTTAACCATTTCTAATACATGATATGGAATTATTTAGTAAGATAAGACAGTGCTCCGGCACCAAATGTGACATTCGTCATCTGGTCCTCTGGGTTTGCGCGGTGGGTGTTACAGGTGACCTCCTAGGAAGTTCTCATTTCACCTGTGAGACAAAACCGTGCAAGTCTTGACGATCTAGAATGGGATGGAGCCGACTTGATCCAAAGCGGATAATTTCTCTGGTGGTTGGAGTTAAGGTGTTATAGGTTGGGAATATTAATTTTGGTGGTTTTGATGTTAGGGTAATGAGTTAGGGGATAATGAGGCTAGGGGTACTGAGTTAGGTGGTTGTGATATGGGGGTAGTCAAATAGGAGGAAATGAGGCTGAGGGCACTGAAGGGGAGGGGGGGGGGGTACTAATGTTACTAAAACTGAAGTAGGGGCATTTGAAGTAGATACAAGTTCAAGATCAAAAGGGAAAACATATGTTTCTAGTGCTCAAGTATGGGATGGGGTCTTAAAGAATGAGGAATCAGCTGGTAGGGGTAGGGTTTATGGCAGGGGAAGGGGTAGGATAGTAGCAAGGGTAGAGCCATTGCCAGGGGCTGTGGCCTATCTAGGGGTAGGGGAAGGGTTTGTGATACTATAACTCCAAATTCTTGTTCTACTCCTGAAGTAGAACAAGTGCAAAGTGTAGCCACTAATAAGAGCATAAAAGGGAAAGAAAAAGTTTAGAATGCAAGTCAAATCTAGAGCTACAGACTAAGGATCCAAAGAAGTATTCCAAATGTGGGTTTAGGGGTAGTTGATGAAATGAATGACAATGACAGTAGTGACATTGACTATGATGGTGTTACCTTCACAGATGATGAAGAAGAGGAATTTGAATTGGATGATGATTTTATCATTCCTAAATCACCTATGAGAGCAACTAATACATCTGATCATCTTAGCGAGGGGTTAATGTTGGGGATTCTAGTGTTGTTGATAAAGAGATTGATGACTTAAATGATGGTTTGAGCAGTATTGATTATGAAGCGGATGAAAGGAAGAAGGATAACAGTGATTATGATCCATTTAGAGGCATCTATGATGATGTATTTGTTAAACCAATTGATGGGAATATCACATTTTAGGTTGGTCAAGTGTTTGCTGGTGTAGATGAAGTTAGGGAAGCCTTGAGAGATTATGTTGTAAAGGATGGGTATGTAATTAAGAGGCATAAGAATGATGTTGACAGAGTAACTATGTCATGTAATTCAGGAGGCTGCGGTTAGAGATTTCATGCATCAAAGATGGATGATCATATGACTTTCATAGTTAAGACCTTACAAGGTGAACATTTGCATCTAAGACGAATTGGGAATAAGAATCCCAATACCACAACTAGATGGGTCAAGAAGAGGCTGCAAGATCAACTTCACATAGATCCAAACATAAGTCACGAGTTAATGCAAAGTGAACTTTTAAAGAAATGGGGTATCAAGTACAAGATTGGCAGTTTTATAGAGTAAGAGCCCAAGCAAAATCAAATGTACATAGTTCTCATGCGAAAAGCTATAACCATCTAAGAAGATGTATTGTAGCTTTACAAAGGTACAATATAGGTACCTTTGTCAAATTTGAACCAAAACCAAGAATCACACAAGATGAGCCTATTGTATTTGGGAGGTTATTTGTATACTTTAAGGCATTGAGAGATGGATTCATTAAGGGTTGAAGGCCTTTTATAGGATTGGCTGGGTGTCATCTAAAAGGGCCTTATGGAGGGGTATTTTTTTCAGCAATGACCTTAGATACAAATAGAGGGGTATTCCCTACTGCTTTTGCAATAGTGGAGTCTGAGTGCAAAGATTCTTGGAGGGTTAGATTGCCTTTACCAATGTATTGGTCTCTCAACAATGGACAAGCCATGGACATTTATGTCAGATAGACGAAGGTTAGAACATCATTTTAACTTCACTACAAGAAAAATGCATTTCAGCAATGGCTAATTCCATTGCTAATTTGAGAAAATCAGTTGCTAATCTTTCTATAGCTATGGATTAGCCACGGATCATGCCCCTCTCTAAATACCTCCTTTCTAAATAATTAGCCACAGATTTCTGTATAGAGCTCACCCACATATTTCCTCAAAACTCAAATAGAAAGAAATCCCATGTCACATCCTCATCTCTAGCTACCTTAACTACTGACTCCCACCAAAAATAAGCCTCTTCCTTCAGTAAGGATGTAGCACAAATCAGTTTGTCCCGGGGAGTATACTGCATCTGCTCTAAAATCCTCTCTATAGCTCAAAGCCAGAACTCTACTGTGGAAGGCACATCATCCTTCCAACCCATAAAATCGACGACACCATGCTTCCTCGGTCTCTTAATAGGGGGATGGACTGGAACAGGGGCTGGTGCGACTGGAGCCTAGGGAATAGCTCCCAAAACTTGCCTCAAAGCAGCGACCAATTGCTATACTAAGTCACCCTAATTAGGTCCCGCAGGACCTACAATAGCCTACCCCATAGCCGAGGCGCGCTCTGCATCAGAACCCAAAGCACCATCAGCGGCACCACCAGCTGGTACACCACTCTCTAGAGGGGCATAACTATCCACCTCCTCGTTAGACAGATGCTGAGACATGACTCGAAACCTACAAAGATCAACAGGTTCACATTAGAGATAAATTTCCAAAACAGATAATATGGCATGTATTTAACTTAAATCACTTCTCTAACTATTCCAACCAAATAAACTCTAACATAAATCCTAGAATTGCCTAAACCTCGCTCTGATACCACTAAATGTAACACCTGCCGCCCAATCCCGGAGGACGCAACAATGAGTGCCACATTCAGTGCCGGAGCACCGTCTTAACTTACTTAATAATCCTAAATCATGTATTAGAAGTGGCTAAGTTTTCATGAGAGGGCAAGTAATATGTTTCTAAAAATAAAACCTTAAGGAAATTTCTATGGAAAAGTCGCAAGAGTTTCCCTTAAAAATGAAACTTGCCATATAAATGAAAAATAAAGCACTTCCAAATATAACCCTCCAAACTCCAATACTCCAAATCAACACAACAGGGTACACAGCACTTCAAAGTATTCACATAAAACAATCTTAGATTCTATCATATTATAATGTCATCCACTCAAGATTTAATCACTAACGATCATACACTTTAAATTCACGTAAGAATAATATTTCTTAAATAATCATGTACTTTATTAATTTACAAGCTTAATATATACAACTTCAATCTCTTATAACATTTTTATACATGCCATAATACATCCTATATATGTCCTACCCAAAATAAAGTTTTCTTTACTGATGTTACGCCTCTAGTCTTCGAGTAGCACCCACTGCTATAATCCTGCGCGTGACAAAAATTAACGTGCTGAGTATAACACTCAGTGGTACTAAATAATTTAACAATATCATAAATGAGGTTGCCCAAGCAACAAAATTAAAATATAATTTAAAATATTTAAATCAAACATAAAAATGCCAAAAGTACATAAATCAAGCAAAATATTTCAAGAATCATAAATAAGAGCGTTATTAAAAATAAATTCATAATATGTCAAATGTAAGAAAAGTCCCTTAAATACAATATATTTTCATTTTTCCTTAATAACAAAATAGAATTTATTCTTAGTTGAGGGCTCATATGTATTCTGAGAGAAATATAATCAAATTCGATTTCAAAGATATCAAAGATAGAGATATGGCTTGTGAAAGCACCACTAGAGACAGAGATGTGGTCTGTGAAAGTGCCACCAGAGAATAATAAGTGTGTCCGCTTATTCAGAAGGCATCTAGAGCCTAATATATAATCATAGCATATAATATAACAGAGAGGCATTAAAGCCGAGCATGCTCATCTTACAAAGTAAACCTCATCTTACAGAGTAAACCGTATCTTACCATACTTCAACCATGCATACTTAGCCCAAAACAAATTCATTTCTTCATAAAATATCTTAATTCATATGCAAGATTCCTAGCAAAACATTTCATAACTTAATAGTTATTATTACAAAATTTCTTAACTTACAATTTGTAAAAATTCCTTAAAATCATACTTAAACATTTCAAGGCTTAACTCCTTTTATTTCAAAATTCACCAACTTACAACTTGCAAAAATTCTCATTTTTCATACCTATGAAATTCAAAACTTACTTATTCAAAGTGTATATTTAAATGACATAAAAGAGACTAACACCAAGCTTTAAAAGAAAAGAAATCATGCCTTACCAACTAGAAGGATATTCGGCCTCTTTTAAAAACAAAGGAGGAATGATTTCCTCCATCAAAAATCTTAATTACTAAATCAAAATCACTACCCAAAACCATTAAAATCATTACTTAGAATAATTAACCATAAAACTTATTTTCACCCAACTTAAAGCTTTCTTTAAGTCTTAAGAAAAATCTTCCGAAAAATCTTATAAATCAAATGATTTTCCACCAACTAAAGACATCCTTAACACCATTTTAAAGGAGTATCATTAAGAAAAATCAAGGAAATCAAACTCCCCTTCACACCAAAGCTTTGGCCTCTTCTAGCAAAAGAAAGGGAGAGGATTTTCTTTTCAATTTAACCACATTAACTTAAAAAGAAACCATTCAAGAGTACATAAACATCACAAGAAAGCAAAAGCATGAAACAAATCTCAAGGCCCTTCCTCCTAAGGAGGTTCAGCCAATCATGGATGAAGGGGAAGGAAGTGTTCCTCTTCCCATTCAAGCATTCCATCATACTTAGAAATTAAGCCAAATCATATAAAAGCATTCAAATGACAATTTCCCCAACATAATCACAAAATTCTCAAAATTCATTCAAAAACCTAAAAATTGAAAACTTAAAGAAATGAAAGGAGAAGGAAATAATATAGGCACTAACCTTGAAAACAAGCTTCAATAAGCTTATAAAGCCTCATTCTCTAGCTTTCTCCTTTCCTTTAGAGGATGGTTCTCCAACCTCTTCAAAGTAATAGAAATGACCATTAAAATCAAGAAACTACAAAAGACAAAGATGGAGCATGATTCAAAGCATATTCTACATGTCTAAACTATGAATTTTACTTATTAATTCACAAAATCCAAAATCACAACTTACTTGTTTCGGTAGCAAACTCCAACTCCTTTAATTCTAATCACCAAATACCACCTTGTTAACTTATTTCTTCAAGTTTAATGGCATAACTATGGTTTAATTAGGTGATTTAGTGTAGTTTTGTGAGTTGGTGATTTGAGAGAAAATGATGGAGAAGGGAGAGAGAAAATGGCGATGGAATGGGAGGAGGAAGGAGATGAAGTTGTGTTGGATAAGTTTGTTGACTTTAAGTAGCAAAGTCAAACTTGGCTACTTAATTTTATGTCAAATGGATGGCTAGGATTAAGTCTCTAGTATTCTCATCCAAAGGCTCTAAATAGTCACCAAATAATTCTCCTCCAATTATTATTTAACTCCACCAATTTATTAAATTAACTCCATAAAGATAATTCCTCAATTTAGCTTAATATACTACACTAGAAAATACTATTCATTAAATACTTAAATTCTCCAATATTCATAAAATATTTTTTACCCACCTAAATCATGCAAACATGCTCGAAAAATATTAAATAAATTGTTAGACATGCATAGTAATTTTTTCAGACTGAAATAATACCGACTATGGACCGGTGGTACTATTCACAGACCTGTAAATCATTATTCCCAATACTGAAAAATGACATTAAAAAACAGACTGTTATAGTTCTCCCTACCCCCCCCCCCCCCAAAAAAAAAAAAAGAAAAGAAATTCGTCCTCAAATTTCACTTGACATAAATAGCTGAGGGTGCTGCTGTCGCATAATATCTTCTCTTTCCCATATAGCTTCCTCTATCTTATGATTCCTCCAAAGGACCTTTACTAAAGATATTCTCTTATTCCTTAATTCTTTAACCTCTCTAGCAAGTATCCTTATGGATTTTTCCTCATATGTCAGATCCGGCTCAATGGTAACAGACTCAGCCGAAATAACATGTGAAGCGTCTGATCTATAATTCTGTAGCATGGATACATGAAAGACATTATGTATCCGATCCAAGACTAGTGGTAAAGCTAGTCTATAGGCTAATGGACCCACACGCTCTAAGATCTTATATGGACCTATAAACCTAGGACTGAGCTTACTCTTCTTAACAAATCTCAGAACTTTCTTCCAACTGCCCTCAAACTCTAACACACAAGCTCTCAACATGTCCTCAAGAATCTGAATCACCCGCTCTAACTGGCCATCTGTCTACAGATGAAAGGTTGTACTGAAGTGCAATCTAGTACCTAGAGCCTCGTGTAGTTTCTTCCAGAATCTCGAAGTAAACCTCGGATCTCTATCAGAAATAATGGAAGAAGGAACTCCATGAAGTCTCACAACCTCATCAATGTAGAGCTCTGTGGACTACTCCATAGTGTCGGTCCTAACAGGAAGAAAATATGCTGATTTAGTCAATCTGTCGACTATGACCCAAATAGCATCTTTCTTCCAAGGTGTAGTAGGCAAACCAACCATAAAGTCCATGGTGATCCTATCCCATTTCCACTCTGGAATAGAGATAGGGTATAGCAAACCCCGATGGGACCTGATGTTTTGCCTTAACCTGCTGACAGATCAAGCATCTCGATACAAAATCTGTGATGTCCCTCTTCATAGCTGGCCACCAATATTGTACCCTCAGATCCTAATACATCTTATTACTACCTAGATGTATAGAATATGGACTACTATGGGCCTCTTTTAAGATACTCCTCAAATCTGAGATCTTAAGCACACAGATCTAATCCCTAAAGTATAAACAGTCATTCCTAATCTGAAATCTCTTCTTCTTACCCTCTCTGACTAGGCCTTTCCATAAAGCAATGGTCTCATCACCCTGCTGTGCATCTCTAATTTGTTGAAGTAGGCTAGGTCTCACCCTAAGCTCTGCTACAAAGGCACCATCCCTAGCCACTGATAACTGAACATTCATGGCACGAAAGGCAACTAAAGACTTCTTGCTGAGTGCATCTACAACTATATTAGCTTTACCCGAATGGTAATTTATGGTGAAATCATAATCCTTAAGTAGCTCTAACCATCTACGCTGCCTCAGGTTAAGCTCTCTATGCGTAAGCAGATAATTAAGGCTCTTATGATCCGTATACAAATGGCATCTCTCATCATACAAGTAATGCCTCCAAATCTTCAAAGCGAAGACAATAGCTGCTAACTCTAAATCATGGGTAGGATAGTTCTTCTCATGTGGGTTAAGTTGTCGGGAAGCATAAGCAACTACCTTGCCCTCCTACATAAGTACATAACCTTAAACCATTATGTGAAGCATCGCTGTAAACATCATACGGTCTACCTGGAGGTGGCTGTGTCAAAACTAGAGACTCAGTAAGCATCGCCTTAAGCCTCTCAAAACTACTCTGGCATCTGTTAGTCCACTCAAATAGAACATCCTTACGAAGAAGTTTAGTCAAAGGGGCTGCAATAAGAGAAAACCCCTTGACAAACCTCCTGTAATATCTAGCCAAACCTAAGAAACTGCGGACCTCCATGACATTCTTAGGTGGCTTCCAATCAAGTACTGCCTCAATCTTCTTCGGAACTACCCAAATACCCTCTGCAGAGACAACATGTCCTAAGAAAGCAATCTCAGTCAACCAAAACTCGCACTTACTGAGCTTAGTATATAGCTGTCTGTCTCTCAAAGTCTATAGAACTGACTATAGGTGATGATCATGATCCTCTCTAGTCGGAGAGTACACCAAAATATCATTAATGAGGACCACCACAAATTGATCCAAGTAAGGATGAAAGAACCGGTTCATCAAATCCATAAACATTGCTGGAGCGTTAGTCAACCCAAATGGCATCACCAAAAACTCATAGTGGTCATATCGAGTCTTGAAAGCAGTCTTAGGCACATCCAATTCCCTAACAGCCAATTGATGATACCCTAATCTCAAATCAATCTTCGAGAATAATGTGGCCCCTCTCAATTGATCAAATAAATCATCTATCTGAGTCAATGGATAATGATTCTTCATTGTCACCTTATTAAGTTGTTTGTAGTCGATGCATAATCTCAAAGTGCCATCCTTTTTCTTCACAAAAAATATTGGAGCGCCACCAGGGGACACACTAGGTCGAATGAAACCCTTGTCGAGCAACTCCTGAATTTGAATCTTCAACTCTCTCAACTCAGTAGGAGCCATCCGATAGGGAGCTATAGATATCGGTGTAGTACTCGGCATAACCTCAATACTAAACTCAATCTCTCTCGTAGGAGGTAAACCAGGTAACTCTTCAGGAAGTCACATACCGTCTGAATCTCATGAACACTGGGGGTCTCTGCTCAGGCTCAAGTACACAAGCTAAGAAAGCCTCGCAGCCATGCTGTATCATCCTCCTAGCAGTAGTGGCTGAAATAACATTAGAGAGGTAATCCATCATCTCACCCACAACTACAATCTCCTCAACAGATGAAGTCTGAATTGTGATCCTCTTAGATATACAATCAACTACAACCTTGTGTCTGGATAGCCAATCCATACCCAATATCACATCATACTCACAAAAAGGCAACTCTATCAAATCTCTTGAAAATACATACCCATGAATAACTAAAGGGCAATCTCTAAACACACGGTCAACTACAACATTCTGACCCAAGGGACTAGCGACCTCAATGCTGTGCTCTAATTTGTCAGGATGCATACTACCCAGTCTGCCCACATGTATGCATATATAAATGCGTGGAGCCCGAATGAATCAAAGCAAGTACAAAAGTGTCAAAGATGGAGAAAGTACCTGCAATGACGTATGGAGCATCCTACTCCTCCCTGGTCCTGATAGCATAGGTCCTCGCCGGTACTCTAACCTTCTGTCTATCCACTAACTCAGAAACTGGCCTCTGACTCCCAATACCATGTGCATCACCACAGCATCTACCTCTATCTCTAAACATAAGGTGCTGGCCTCCCAACATGGTGAACCGAACCAATCACTGCCAATGTGCAGTCCCTAATCATGTGCTCAGTGGATCCACATCTAAAATAAGCACCCATGGCTCTCCTGCACACCCTAGAATGTCTCCTACCACACTGGGTGCAAACTAGAATATCTAACCATGCAACACCTTCGCCACTAGCAATAGATATAGCCTAAGGAGCTGATCTCGCATATGTACCCTGGCCAAATCTCTTACTTGGTCTGATTCCCATTTGTGGTGCACCTTTAAACCTTTTACTACTGGACTGGACCCCAAAAATCTATCCAGATGTAGCACTCTAAAACCTCTTATACTGGTTGCACTGTTGGGTCCTCTGACCTCTAGCCTGTCTCTCTATCTAAATCGTCTCAAGCTATAAAGCAGCCTTCACAAACGAAGCTAATGTGGTGTGAGGCTGGGATGTCAAGTGCATCCTGTACTCATCAAGCAATCCCTTTCTGAACCGTTTACATCTATCCGACTCAGAAGTGATCAATCTAGAAGCATACCTACTCAACTGTAGGAACTCCCGCTTATACTCAGAAACAGTTATCCGACCCTACTTAAGCTCAAGGAACTCTACTATTCGTTGATCTGTATAGAGCTCACCCACATATTTCTCTCGAAACTCAGATAGAAAGAAATCCCATGTCACATCCTCAACTCTAGCTGCCTTAACTATTAACTCCCACCATACACAAGCCTCTTCCTTCAACAAGGAAGTAGCACAAATCAGTCTGTCCCGGGGAGTACACTGCATCTGCTCTAAAAGCCTCTTTGTAGCTCGAAGCCAAAACTCTACTGTGGAAGGCACATCATCCTTTCGATCCATAAAATCGATAGCACCATACTTACTCAGTCTCTCAATAGGGGGACGGACTGGAGTAGGGGCTGGTGCGATTGGAGCCTAGGGAACACCTTGCAAACTTGCCTCAAAGCAGCGACCAACTACTAGACTAAGTCACCCTGATTAGGCCCCGTAGGACCTGCAGCAGCCTGCTCGGCAGCTGAGGCGCGCCCTGCATCAAAACCCAAAGCACCACCATTTGGTACACCACCCTCTGGAGAGCCATAAATATCCACCTCCTCATTAGATAGATGTTGAGACATGACTCAAAACCTACAAAGACCAGCAAGTTCGCATTAGAGAGAAATTCACAAAAAAAGACTAATATGGCATGTATTTAACTTAAATCACTTATGTAACTATTCCAACTAAATAAATTCTCACACCAAATCATAAATCTAGGAATCGCCTAAACCTCGCTCTGATACCACTAAATGTAAAACCCGCCGTCCAATCCCGGAGGACCCGACGATGAGTGTCACATTCAGCGCCGGAGCACCGTCTTAACTTACTTAATAATCCTAAATCATGTATTTAAAGTGGCTAAATTTTCATAAGAGGGAAAGTAATATGTTTCTAAAAATAAAACCTTAAGGAAATTCCTATGAAAAATTCGCAAGAGTTTCCCTTAAAAATGAAACATGCCAAAGAAATAAAAAATAAAGCACTTCCAAATATAACCCTCCAAACTCCAATACTCCAAATCAACAAAACTGGGTATACAACACTTCTAAGTATTCACAGAAAACCATCTTAGATTCTATCATATTATAATCTCGTCCGCTCAAAAATTAATTACTAACGATCATACACTTTAAATTCACATAAGAATAATATTTCTTAAATAATCACGTATTTCATTAATTTACAAGCTTAATATATACATCTTCAATCTCTTACAACATTTTTATACATGCCATAATACATCCTATATATGTCCTACCCAAAATAAAGTTTTCTTTTCTGACGCTACGCCTCTGATCTTCGAGTAGCACCCACTGCTATAATCTTGCGCGTCACAAAAATCAACGCGCTGAGTATAACACTCAATGGTGCTGAATAATTTAATAATATCATAAATGAGGTTGCCCAAGCAACAAACTTAAATTATAATTTAAAATACTTAAATCAAACATAAAATACCAAAACTGCATAAATCAATGAAAACATTTCAAGAATCATAAATATTCACCAAATAATTTTCCTCTAATTATTATTTAACTCCACCAATTTATTAAATTAACTCCATAAAAATAATTCCTCAATTTTTCTTAATATACCACACTAGAAAACACTATTCATTAAATACTTAAATTCTCCAAAAATATTCATAAAATATTTTCTACCCGCCTAAATCATGCAAATATGATCCAAAAGTATTAAATAAAATGTTAGACATGCATAGTAATTTTTTCGGAATGAAATAATACCAGGTCCCGAATTGATGGTATTATTCACAGACCGGTAAATTACTATTACTGACACTGAAAAATGACACTAAAAAACAGACTATTACAAAACAAACATAAATGCTCCACAATAACTTATGGCTCAACCTTATGCAACATGCTCATGGTTACTTTGTTCACTTTGAGAAACACATCATCAAATATCTGTCCGAGAAATTTTAACAAGTTAAAACATTTCTGAATATATATGGTATCAGAATACAAGATACCCACCCTAGTGGGGCAATAACTGGGTGAAATGTTATACTATTTAGTTGTTTATTTTTACCATAAATGCCTCTATGTATTACCTGTCTCAGATGCAGAAGTTGCAAAATTTTTCTAGTTTTTGGATCCATTGCATTGATACTATCAATGAGCAAACAAAATTAAAGAAACAAAAGGATGCCACCAGTTAACAAACATTGGGAAATATCATCAAGAAGGAAACAGTAGTCCATAATATCTTTGTATTTCAAATGCCAACACAATCTAACCAAGCTTACCTAGGGACTCGGACGATGAACAACAGTTTGGCCTCGGGTTCAACATAAAACCCTCCTTTCAGCTTGCTTCTCTTTTCAAGGTTATCAACCCTCTTTCCTGTAAAAATATATCTAGTATAAAACATGTCATAAAATAATTTGATATAATTGCTGCCATATCCAATAGTCTAGGCTTCATGTTTAAATTTTCATACTTTGCACACTAGCTAACTCACTACCCAACAAGAACTTAGTTTGCAACTTCACGTACTCAACCTAAATACTATAATTCAAGAAAACAACTAAATTAATTGCAGCTAGCTCAAGGAATTCAAAGTTTTCTGCTTAATACCTATAATATATCAACAAATTTTGCACATATCTTAATCAAATTCAGTTTATAACTCATTCAAAATGGAAACAGTTTAATAGTTCCTTCATAGGATATTAAGAACTTGACCATAAAGAACCCTAAATTCTTCGTAAAGATTTACAATATACGCAATAACCTAATCTCTCAATATAGGAATTAGTTTATACACTAATTTAAAGAGCAAAAATCTCAAATTCCTAATCAGATTCACCTAAAGAGGAGCTAGATATATAAATTTCTGCAATAGTAAATTCATGATTCAAGCCCACCATCTCTGATTAAGGAGTTTATAAACTAGACTGAAGAAGGTTGCAAATTTGCTTACCCTACTGCAACATACAATGGAAAATGCAAAGAAAATAGGTAATGGGACTATCCCTATTGCAACCACAGTCGCAGCTTCTCTTGATCATTGCACCAACCAGAACAGGAAGGAAGAGAGAGAAATCAAGCAACATTGCTAGAGAAAGGAGCTAAAGTTGACCGATCGGCCTAGGGTCGCCGAAAAATCGAAGGAGAGGTTGAAGATGCAATTTGCTAATCGAGAACAGAATCGCAACTTCCAGCAATTGTTGCACCAGTAGAAAAAGTGATGATGGAGAGGAGAGCACGGTGAGGAGGCAATAGCGGCAGGAGGGGTTGACGTTTGCCCGACCGGGTGGTGATCGTAAAAATGAAAGGGGATCAGGAATGGGGCTGTGAGCGCTAGTTGAGAATGAGGGAAAAATGTCCTTTTAGGCAAAAATAGTGAACATTTAACTTTCAGGGCTTTCGAGGCTGGTTTAGGTTCAATTTGAGTCCGGTTTGGCTCAAATCGTGGGTTTTTGCTCAGTTTTCTATTAGTTTGGGGTTTGTAATGACTTTATATTTGTTAAAAGGTTTGGTTTAACAAAAATAAAATTTATTTACCTTAACTTTTGTTAAATAAATTTACAAGGTATTAATTAAGTTATTCTAAATATAACAATTTTGTATAATATGATTAGTTTAGAATTAATAATTGAATTTTTAAATGAAAAATTTTAAAAATAAAATTTCAAGTTGTTTCAAACTCAAACCAGTAATTAATACTTAAATTAATATACATATATATCTGTCTCAAAATTTTAAGAATCAAACATATTTAATAAATTCATCAAATTGATGAAAAAATTATAGCACTATAAATTTTCAGTATGACATATATATTATCATTAACGGGTTTACCCATCCATATTTTATCTCAAGTGTGTGTGCGTGTATAGAGAGAGAGAGCTATCACGTTGTCAAACCTAAAATTCAATTCGTCGTATAAAAATTTATCAACTCTAATCACTATTTTAATTAAAAAATAATGATGTAAAATATGATAATATATATTAAATTGATAAAATTAAATTTCTCATCAATAAATTTTGAAATAAAAAATATTACTATTTTATTCAAAATATATTAATTATTTTATTCTTATTTTTTAGCTAAAGTAGAAAAAGATATAGATTAATAAAAAAAGTTATGGATTATAAATCAACTTAAGCAATAAATTCCATTGTCAATTTGTATTAGGTATCAATTTATAAATTTTAATCTAAATAAATAATTTTTATTTTAAATAAAAAATTTAACTATAAACTACGTGAAAAATTATTTTTTATATTTTATAAATTAAATTAGATATAATTATTTTTTATTTTATTCTTGAAAAATGATCATCCAAGTAAATATACAGTAAAAAATACTTAAAAAATAATTTATAAATCTAAAATATGAACTTCAAAAATTTAATTTTTTAAAAAAAGAGAGAAATAATTATCGCATCAAATCAGTCATTTAAAATTAGTAATGGATTTGATATCCCTTGCAAAAATTTGTTCCTAATCAATTGCTAATATTTGTGCCAACAGTTTTCGCAAGCAAGGGATAACACATCCTTTACTAATTTTTGTTGCTAATCCATTACTAAGCTCCATCTAATAACGCTGCCAAAATTTCCCGCGACATTTAGCAATGGATGACACTTCTCTTACTAATGTTTGTTGTAACTCCGTTGCTAAGCCCTGACTAATATTGGCACTAAAATTTCCTATGACTATTAGCAACAAAAACAACATCCGTTGCTAATATGCCTTGCTAATTCTGACGCCAAAATTTCTTGCCCAATTTAGTAAGGGATTATATTCCCTTGCTAATGATCCATTGCTAATCCGTTGCAATGTCATTGTAAAGTGCTAAAAATTGAATTGACTTCATATCCCTTTCTAAGCCGTGGCGAATTCATGGCTAATTACCAATGGATAATGTCCGTTACTAAATATCCGTTACTAAAACACATTTTTTTATAGTGCTTTATCAACTTTAAATCTATGCGTAATTTATTATGTTCATATATGATGTTGACTATCTGTCTGCCACTAGCATCTAAGATTCTGTCAATGCTTTTTATTTAAATTGGCATGCATAACAAGGCTTAATAGATGCAGTCAAGACTTGATTTCCCAATGCATTACATAGGTTCAGTTGTAGGCATATTGAGACAAATTTTAAAACGAAATTTCCTGTTTAGCTCTTAAGAAACAATTTTGGGGGGGTAATTTTCACTGGAGGGGTTTGAACTATAGGGGTAATCACTTAATAGGATACCATTTTCAATTTGTATCTGTAAAATGCCTAAACTCCCCAATTCATAACAGTAAAATGCCTGTCGTCGCAATTATGAAATTTTGATGGCTGGATTGCCATGTATTTCACGTGTGGCATTTTTAACTCTCTTATTTTCCATGTCAGCATTTTTCTCTCTCCTCCATCTCAGCAATCAGACCCTAACCTACCCCTCTCTTTTTCTCTCTCTCTTTCTCTCTCTCTCTTGACCCTCTCTCTCTTTCTCTCTCTCTCTCTCTTGACTTTGTTGATTAACTGTCTTTTTTGTATTTTTTTTGTGTCTTTTCTCTCGTTCATCGACAGTTTGAACTCCCCCCTAACTGGAACCCTAAAGCATGAGAATCGTTTTGAGTTTGAGAATCGTCTGTCACTGGTGTTCACGAAATCGAAGACCATCTTTTCAAACCCATTGAAGTTTCCCCTAACCTGAACCCTAAATCGCAACTCAAACTTCAGTTTGTTTGGAGTTTGAGAATCCTTTTTCACTAGTCTTTGCGAAATCAAAACGCATATGTAAAGTGAGGCACACTTGAGAATAAAAAAGAAGAAAGGAAGAGAGAAGAAAGGCAGACAGAGAATCTGTGGAACCCATACGCATTGCTTCGATGGCTACAAACCCAAGAGGGATTTATCATATTCTATCTTATTTTATATTGAATGGCTTCATTGTAGAAAATATGTGGTCCACCATTGCTAGGACTTTTTATCATTCTTGCTTTTGGACTTTTGTGTGGGTTAAAAGGGCAAAAAGCAATGGGTTGGACATGTGGTCCTACTGTGCATGTTGAAATTTGTTATTATTGTTGATTTGAATTTGTGTGTTTGGTGTCCATGTTAAATACAGTGGTTTTGCCTTTATTAGGGTTTTTAGGTTACTAACATTGTTAAAATTACTTACTGCATATTTGATTTGCATGGTTATTGATGTTTACTTCAAAATTATTGCATGTTTCTATTTTGAGTAGGAGGAGAAAGGCTTGATTATGATTTAATTATTCACTATGGAGGTGTAAAGGGGTGGTATGGTTATTTTGATGGTTTGAGGTTAACCTAATTAGTTGCAATATAGATAGAATGTCTATTATCAGGATAGATAAAGCCTTACAGAGGATGGATGTAGAAGGGGTTTGTAGATATTGGTGGTTAGAACCGGGTAAAGCATTTAGTGAGGGTCTTAAACCACTTGAAAAAGAAAGTGATGTCTTTGAAATGTCCTTGTATGGTAGTGACCATGGGATCATTCATGTATATGTAGAACACCTAGGAGTTGCTGAGATTAAGGAGGCCCTAAATGTCAATGCTCCTACAAATTATGTTATAAAGAAAATTATGGATGAAAATACTAATGTAACTCCAAAACCATCTAAACAATCCAAACCAAGCACTTCAACGCAAACTTCTTCACATAAGCATACATTTTCTACATTGTTGTGTCTGCCACCCATTGAGCAACCTTTAGGTGATAATTCTAAATCTTTAAATGACACCCAACAACCTTAGGTGATACACAACAACCCCTAGGTGATACTCATTATACCTTAGGTGACTTGAACCAATGGGAACTTAATGAGGACTTTGAGTTTGTGGCAGGGGAAAGTAATGTCACAAACTTACATGAAAATGTGGGAGGGGGTGAGCAAAATGAAGTGGGAGTAAATGCACAAAATGAGACAGTAGTGAGTGGTGGTGGGGAAGACGTGGGAGGGGGTGAGGAAAGTGAGGCAGGAGATGGTGAGGCTATAGCAAAATTGAGAGGGACTGAGCAAAGTGAGGCAGGAGAAGGGGATGGTGGAGAAGAAGAGCTTAGGGATGATGACTATAATGTTGAGGATGGGGATGATGATTTTACTACTATTGTGAATTATAGAGGAATAAAGAAAAAGGTAGAGGGAGACCTATAGGGACTGCTGGCATAAAGGTTGGGGGGTGTAGGAGACACAATAAACAAAGAGGTAAGAGATGAGGAATCTAATTATGCTCCATCAGATAAATTGAGAACTGAGTCCGACAATGATGATGAAGGGAGGCCTAAGTGTCCAACATTTCATGATAGAGACATCTTGAAGCCAACCTTTCAGATAAGAATGTTGTTTAAGAATAGGGAACAATTCAAAGAGGCTTGTAGGAATTTTAGGATTTTCAATAGGTTTCAAGCGTCCTTTAGCATAAACAAAAAAGAAAAAGTTCAAGCTAAGTGTCATAACAACTATGGTTGAAAAATCTTTGCAAGTAAATTCAACAAAAAATCAACCACTGACCCCACATTCTAAATAAAAATTGGCAATTTCAACCACACATATGCAAAAGTCTTCAGTAACTTTCATTGCACTACCATATGGCTTTCAAATATGTACTTAGAGGACTTTAAGGTAAACCCTAATTTGGAATTGAACCATTTCATTAGTAATGTTCAAAAGGAGCATGGATATACTATAAGGAGAATGAAGGCATGGAGAGCTAAGGCAAAGGCACTTAGTGTGATTCATGGTGACGAATCACAATAGTACACATTGTTGCATAACTATAGGCAGAAATTCTTAGAACAAATCCTGGTTCCATAGTGATTTTCAAGAGTGATGGGGGCATTTTTAAGGGGATGTATGTATGCCTCTACCCTTTAAAGAAGTGCTTCAAAGAGCATCTTAAGCAACTTGTTTGTGTTGATGGTTATTGGCTATAGGGGACATATATGGGGGCCAACTTCTTTCAGCAGTAGGTATAGATGTAAATGACTGTATTTTTCCTATTGCATATGCGGTTGTGAAGAATGAGAACACGGAGACTTGGGGGTGGTTCATGGAGTTGTTGAATGAAGACTTGGACCTCAATAATGACCATCACTTTTCCATAATGAGTGATAAGCAAAAGGTAAGAACAAAGCTATTAACTTTCGGGTAATTTTCACTAGAGCAGCCTAACTTAATGGGGGTACAAATTGAAGATGGTATCCCATTAAGTGATTACCCTTATAGTTCAAGCCCCTCCAGTGAAAATTACCCATCGACTTTCAATTTCAATCAACTTATTTTTTGCATTTTTTGAACTGTGACTGACTTCAATTTTTTTTCTACACTCTTTTATTTTCTACAATTTTTTTTAATGGGCTTCTCCAAATCATATGGCTTATTAAATGTCATTAATAGATTGTGGCCTAGTGTAAAACATAGATTGTGAGTTAGGCATTTATATACTAATTATAGGACACACTTTAAAGGGAAAGAACTTAAGGACATGCTATGGGATACAGTTAGGGCAAGTCATAATGCTATGTTAAAGAAGTGTTTGGATGATATAGAAAAAAAATATCCAGAAGTTAGGGAATGGTTGAGAGTAAGGCCATCTGAAAACTGGTCTAGAGCATGTTTTAGGACAAACATAAAGTGTGACATGCTTACTAATAATTTATGCGAGTCCTTCAACAAGTACATATTAGATGCAAAGGATGAAGCCATAATTACTATGCTTGAGATGATAAGAACAAAGCTGATGAAGAGGCTGTATAGGAAGAGGGAACAAATGAAAAATGTGCAAGGTCCTTTGTGCCCTAAGATACAAAAAAATTGAATGAGAATAGGGAACTTGCACATTATTTTATACCTAGTTTCATAGGGGGACCTAGGGTTCAAGTTGCAGACCCTCAGGGTCAATATATAGTGGACATGGATCAAAAGACTTGCTCTTGTAGAAGGTGGGACCTCACAGGCATTCCATGTGGTCATGTTATTGCTTACATAATGGGAAACAATAAAGAACTTGAGCTGTATGTTAATGACTATAACAAGGTGGACACTTATATGAAGGTTTACAGTCATTTCATAAACCCATTAAATGGTCCAAAAATGAGGCCTAAATTAGGGAACATAACAAATATTAGTCCCCCAAGTCCTGTGAAGAAGAAAAGGGGTAGAAAGCCACAAGCAAAGAGAAAGCAAGTAGAGGAATTGGAGTTGGCTGCCAGTAAGGGAAAACTAAGCAAGAAGGGCTTAGTAAACAGGAAATGCAGCATTTGTGGTGTTGTGGGGCACAATAAGAGGTTCCATGGAGGTAAAGAGCAAGTTGAAGGTGCATCTCAGTAACCCCCTCAAGCAAAGGTAACAACAGTTAATGATATGCATTAAATTTTTTATTTTTTCAATTTGAACAATGTATTGTGTCTTATATTGTATTTTCATTTGCTTGTTTCTTGTGTTGATCACAGCGTAAGAATGCAACACCAACAGTAGTGTTACTTCTAAGCATAGAAAGCGAAACAAAAGCATAGAAAGCATAGAAGAGGCAGCTTCTCAGAATAGCCAGCAGCCAACACAAGCTATCAACATACCAGTGGAGGTAACTGTCCAATGGATTATGAATGTAATTTATACTTTTGTTACATTGTTTGTTCATTAGTGTGGTTGCATTTATTATTTATAATCTTTTTTGGTAAAGGGAAGTGGCACTATCGTGCAGTATGGTGTCATTGGTGAGAGCCAACCAACTCAGACTTCTTTACTCATAGCTGGTCAGCCTAATGTATCCCAAACTGTTGGGGCAAATACAACTAAAGTTCAGAACAAAAGGCCTAAAAGAAAGACTGTTAATACAAGACCAAGATGGAAATAGAGAGTTTTTGGTTTCTATGAATCTCTTTTTATGTTTTGAAGTTCTTTGTGTGCAGTTTTTGGGATATTTGTGTGAAGTTTATGGGAGATTTTCTGTGAAGTTTTTTGGGAGATTTTTCTGAAGTATTTGGCAGGTTTGTTGTAGAGTATTTGGCAGATTTGTTGTAGAGTATTTAGTAAGGGATTTTTTGTGAATTTTTTTGGATACTTTTGACTTATTTTTCTTAATAGGCGGAAGCTTAAGAATATAGTACATCCTTTTTGTGCTTCAGCAATGAATCTGCTAGCAACTAGGTGTAGCTTCAATGCTGAATCATGTAATAGGCATATTTTAACTCAGGTGTAATTCATATATGTAAAACAGTAGACACTTTTTGTAATCTAAGTTTTACTTTTAATGAATTTCAGTTCACAATCATTGTTGTTCATTATCTTTGCAAGTTGTAATACCATCTTAATACTATATAGTTGAATTTAAGTTCATTAGCATTGTACATTAGTGTTGGTCATTCTATCATCAAATATATTATCATTATGGATGTATCTCTTCATTACGTATGTCACAATTATATTCTCAGTATTTGTATATGGCCAAATGGAACAATGTTACGAAGTATGTTCTCATTATCTTTGTATGGCAAAATGGTTCCAATTTTACAAAGTATATTCTCCAATACAATAATCAAATATGCTTTCATTGCTAATGTAAATAAAGATAAGAACTTCACAATTCATGGTCCAAAATCAACAAAGCTTTCATTCAAAGCATGGTTTAAGCTTACAATATACAGTACAAAAACCTAATTGCAACTACAAGTAGCAGCTCCAGTTCCACATTTGCTGCATAAAGCCAAAACCATGAACACACAGACAATAAGCCCAACACAGACCCACGTAGACTTCCTATCTCATATTTTCTTCTCTTTTTCAATATTCTCAATCTTCCTCAGCAAACCACAAATAATACTTGATCTTTCATTAGGAATAGGGTCTGACCACTCATGGTAATGACAATAACTTGTTGTCTAAAACACAGCAAATCAAAACAAGAGTATTAGAGGAAAAAAGATTAACTATATCAAAACAAAGCCTAAATCTGAAACATGATTGTCACGCCATAATTGCAACAGCCCCAAAATCTCCTTCGTGCGTTATTGCTCGTCCAAGCTATCTTCAACATCGCCGGTACCCCACACCGGCAATTTCTTCACACCAGTTCTTGTCCCTCACTTGTAATAGATTCACTCATATAACTCATTGTAAAGATATGAAATTTCAGACTCTAATATGGTGGTGCTTATTGATTTAGACTTTAGAAGCTAAAAGGAAGACAACTAGAAGTAGAAAGCGAGAGAATGAGAGAGAGAAAGAGAGAGATCTATTTTAAAAACAAAGTTAATAGACAAAGTGAAGAGAAAGAGAAAGGGAGAGAGAGAGAGAGAGAGAGAGAGAGAGAGAGAGAGGGATAAGTTAGGGTCTAATTGCTGAGATGGAGGAGAGAGAAAAATGCTGACATGGAAAATAAGAGGGTTAAAAATGTCACGCATGAAATACGTGGCAATCCGGCCATCGAAATTTCACAATTGCGGCGATAGACATTTTACTGTTACGAATTGGGGAGTTTAGACATTTTACAGATACAAATTGAGCTCTTAAATTGGGGAGTTATAGTATAATGACTTTAGGGACTTTTTGATTTTTGCGATATGTTTTCATAAAAGGCACGTGCAACTTCTTTCTTTTATAATTTTTTGGATTTTCTTGTACTTCAATGAGAATGTCAATGTAATAGCAATAGTCATATCTAATAGTTGCTCATGCCTACTTGTAAATCTCACAATTATTGATTTACAAGTACCTATTTCATGATTATTACCAATATTAATGCAAAATACAAGTTCTTCTACAATTCTATGTTGTTGGATTTTAACACTTCATACTAGGCAATCTTCAATATTTATCATTTCATTCATCTCCCAAAAAGTTACATGAGAACAAGTGTAATGGCCAACACCACTAACATTGCAAGTCCAAAAAATTGCCATAGCCATTCATTACATCCTTAACTATCCACTTATATTCATTACAACAACACCACCCACTACCTTTGCAACCCCCAACAGCTACAACCTTTACTTAAATAGCAGACACAACAAAACAACAAAAAGCACATAAATACAACAAATGCATATCACATTCAGCGGCTTCAGATACCTTACATTCCCATCCATCCCTTTCATTTTTCCTACAAGTTTCCCGTTCTTATCCTTCATTATGTACACCTCTCTTTTAACTTCCAAAACATCTTTAACAAGATTTCTATTAAGCATTGCTTCAAAATCGTTTCCCCCTCTTGCTCGCGGTTGAGAATCCACAGCCACAGCATTAACGCTTGTCTTAGAAGGTGCCTCAACTGGCTTGCACCATTCCAAAAATGATCCGCATTCATTATTCAAGCAATAGTAGTACAACCGGTTTTTGTTTTTACTAGTCTCGGAGATCTGAATGCTAGACTTCCTCCCACATTTGCAATTTCTGTTGAGGAGCCTGTCATCCCACACGCTATCTCCACCACTGGAGGAAGTCATCTTCTTCCTTAAAACCCTAGCGTCCCTCTTACTTATGAAATGGAGACTAAATTTCAATTAAAGGAAAAAGTGTGTTTAGTGTATATAACACGTGCATTTATATTGTTACTAAGGGTACTTTGGTCTTTTTTTATTTATCATTCCTTTGACTGCTCTTTTTGCATTGAACTAACAGCAAAAATACGGAAGGATCGAACTATATGATGAGATTGAAAGATGGGACTACCAAATGCATTTCATGAAAAAGATGAACTGGTTTCCGATTATATAGAGACGTAATAGTAACTTTCCCTTACTTTTTACTTAAAAAACTCACTTCCAAAACCTTAAACTCGATATTTGCCAAATTCATGCCTGAGAAAAGATTAAGCTCATAATTCAATATATTATTAAAATCTTTAACTAGCCATCATATCTTTGTTCCCATCAAAATAGACATCAATACCGTGTAGTCTTATAATCTCTAGTCATATTACAATTTAGAAAGCTAAATAATTCGACAACAGTTTAGACGACTCAAGAATTCTATTATTCATTACATAAATATTAGCTAACAAATTCACCATTTGAAGGAATTTGTATATCGCATCACTTCACATGTCATCATCCTTAAAGTTCAATTAATAGAATAATAAGGGAGCGGTTATAACCATAGAAATCCCAAACATATACTTAAAACCCATATTCTACTCATTATCTTGTTTCTCTTCTTTTCTTTTCTTTTCTTCTTCAAGAATTTAAGATACAATATCATTTCCTGCTTTATTAAGCAAAACTCAACGAAAATAGCTAAGGTTTTATTAAGCAAAACTCAATGAAAATAGCTAAGCTAGCTGCTGCCATATCAAGGGAACTTTAGATTTTTGAGTAATTTCATTGCTACTTAACACGTTTCCCTATTTAAGAGTTTAATTACCACCTCATATACTCATGTTAAAAGCTAGAGTTCAAGTGATTAACAAAAATACCTGCTGTCATCCTTAATTCATACATATTTCTATGCCAAAATATGTTTTAAGTATAATTAGCAAGCAACTAAATTCTTTTTCTAAATTTTGCATTAACAATAGTAGCTAGGGATTTGATTTCTACAGTAACTTAATTCATTAACCAAATCCTTCATCTTTTGATCAAAGAACTCATAATTTATACAAAAGAAGATCGGAATTTGGCTTACCTAATAGTAGATCGCGCCGAAAATCAGAATTTCCATTTAAAACAATTGACAACTACATCTATTCTCCAAATCGGTGACTATCGCCTCTAGCTCGATCGGAAGTGAAGCAAAAAGTGGCCGAAGAAGAGATGGTGACGATGAGGAGGTCTAATCGGCCAGTCCTTGGGTAGTCTCGCCGGAGAAGTAGAGGGTAGCACTGAAGGAGGTTGTCGATCAAAATGACATCGCAACTCACCTACTGCATTATTCAAAATAGAGAGAGAGAGAGAGAGAGAGATCGGAGATGGAGGAAGAGTCGCCGGAAATGTCAAAAGAAAGGAGAAGGACTGGTGTTGCTTAGAATGAAAGGGAGAGGATTGAGGTGGAGTTGCTCCAATCGAAAACGAAATTCAACTTCACCTGTAACTGTTACACTCACTAGAAATGAAAATGAAGGAGACGGCACTGAGGGGGTAGCGACATGGAGGAGGTCCAGACCATCAAACCTGGTCTCAGGCGATCGGAAAAGTTAAAGGAAAAGGGAAACGAGACTGCTGCTGGAAATCGGGAAGGGAAGAGAAAGAAAATGGGGTCTCAATATTAAATTTGCAATACTCTAGGGCTTTCTAGAAGTTCTAGGTTGATTTAGCTTCGATTTAAATCTGATTTGGCCCAAATCACAGATTTTTGTTTGATTTTTCAATTGGTGTATGGGTTTTTCATTGGGTTTAATTCTGTTCTGAGGTTTGGTTTAGCACTACAAAGGTGTATTTATATTAAGTTTTGTTAAAGAGATTCACAAGGTATTATTTATTTATTTTAAATATAGTAATATCTATAACATCATTAGTTAGAATTAATATTTAAAATTCTAAATGATAAATTTTTGAAAATACTTTTTTGGATTGTTTCATATATATATATATATATATATATATATATATATATATATATATATATATATATATATATGAGCTGAAATAAGAATAAAGTTTGAAGTCATTTTCTTTATTGAGTATTTTACTTTTATTTTTTTAAGAAAAATTTAGATTTTTTCTTTAATTTTTTATATTTTTATTGTCTAAGTTAATTAATTTTTTATTTAAATATATATATATAATCCTAAAACAAAAAAAAAATTTCAAAATGCTAATATGGCACTCTCCATCCTCAATATTCTATTTTTCCTTTTTCTAGAAATTTTTAGATTTTTTTCTTTTTTTCTTTTATTTTGATTGGATATGTAAAAAACTCTTTTCTCGGTTCATAGATATGAATTCAAATTTTTGAATTTTGTTCAAATTTTTGAATTTTGTTCAAATTTTTAAATTTTTTAAATATTTTCTTATCTATATAATATCTATATATATGTTATCCTAAATCTTTCGTTTGAAAATTTCCATTATGTATTAGCCGTGGGAGTCTAATATCATTTGTTCATCATTTCATATTTATATTGATTTAATCTTTTTTATATGGATGTGATTGATTTTCCTTTTTTTATAGGTGGATTTGACAATTAACATTGAGGTAATCTCTTGGTCCCTTCTTTTATTATAATTTTTTGTGTACTCATGGTTCTTTCTTTTTTATATTCATTTTGATTTTCTTTTAGTTGCATCGTATATTTAGTTTGAAAGAAAAATGAACATCATCTTCTCTGTTGATGTGTATTTATTTTAAGCATAAACTCTTTCTTTTGCTTTTATTGTAGAGTCTTTATAACAGATAGAACGTAGATATGGCTTTTGTTCTACGCAAATTAGTCCAATTTTTGGGTTCGACTATGCCTTACTTTCTGAGTAAAATGATCCAAAAACTATTAGTTGGACATTTAGTTGGACATTTTGCAGATGGTTACTATTAGCAATTTCTTGAATTAATTTAATTGTTATTCAAAAATTAAAAATGTTGATTATTTAGAAATTATAAAATAATTAATTAAATTTTTTATTTAGATATTATGAATTTGAATTTTGAGTTTTATATAATACATTCAAAAATTCATAAATAATAGGTTAAAAAAACTAATAAGGATAAGGTGAGCCCCCTCCCAAGCACCGACAGAAAGACACGCGATGTGGTGTCTGACCGAACGATCCCATTAGTTGGTTCATCACGAAAGAAACTGAAAATGACGAGACTACTTACAATCTCATTGCGATCCCTTCTCAGTTCATTTTAGTTTAGCCCTGTATGTGGCTAGTTTGTTTGATTAATTGATCTAATTACCAATTTTATCAGTTTTATAGCTATGTTTAGCGCTTAAGTGAAGTTTGGTTGGCTCTTTGGAGCGTTTTTGTAACACCCACTGTCCAATCCCGGAGTACTAGACGACGAGTACCACATTTGGTGCCGGAGCACCGTTTTACCCTACTTAAAAGTCTAAATCATATATTAGAAATGACTGTGTTTTCATAAGGAGACAAGTAGTATTTTAATAACACATTTTTTTCTTGAAAATATGTAAATAAAATTTTAGGGAAATTTCTACAAAAAATTCGCAAGAATTTCTCCTAAAAATCGACTTGCCACACAAAGAAAACAAAGCACTTCCAATATCCATTCCTCCAAACCCCAAGACTCCAGATAAGAATAACAAATCACGCAGCACTTCTATATAATCATAACATTCATCATAGATTCTATCTTAATATAGTATCATTAATTCATAGAAAAAATTTGCTATCGATCATTCACTTCAAATTGTCATATAAATCAAACATTAGAAATAATCCCAAACCTCATTAATTTACAATTCATTATTTACAACCTCAATCTTTTACAATAATATTATACATGCCATAATTTACATCCTACTACATGTTCTACCCAAAATAAAATTTCCTCTCTAATGCTTCGCCTTAGGTCTTCAAGTAGCATTCGCCGCTCTCAACCTACGTGTGATGAAATTCAATGCGCTAAGTGGAAGACTCAGTGGTGCTAAATAAATATTGAATAAAAAGCAAGAATTGCCGAGGCACAAGTCTCAAGTACAATTTAAAAAAAATATGCGAGTCACATATATATTATGTATCGAAGACGTGCCTTTTAAGTTAAAATATTTGAAAAACATAATGGGGCTAGTTCATAAAAATAAGTTTAAGATTTAACAAAAGTAAGATAAATTTCACATTCACAATTACATTTCCTTTTCCTTCATAACAGAACAGAATTATTTTTAGTTTAGGCTTATATGCATACTGGAATAAATATAATCAGATTCAGTCATATAAGTGTCCAAACAGAATGTGGTTTGTGGAAGCACCACCAGAATGTGGCCTGTGGAAGCGCCACCAGAATGTAAGCGCGTCCGCTTACTAGAATGGCATCCAAGCCTAGCATATAATCATAGCTCATCACATAATAGAATGGCATTTAGGTTGAGCACGCTCAGTAACAGAAATAACTCCATCTTAGTACATTTCAACCAAACTGTCACGACCCGTTTCCATGGGCCGGACTGGCACTAGGACTTGGGTAAGCTTAAGGCCCTCGAGGCCCGTAGTAAGCCTAATCTTTGATTTCAACACCATAATTACATGAAAATATTCTACAAGTTGGCCCATTATATTTTTAATGACTCAACTATCACAAGGCCTTATTTTATTCAACTCAATCGTTCCCATAAAGTCTT
>CANUEX010050665.1:0-58408 GCA_948099535.1 Jatropha multifida
GAAGAAGAAGAAGAAGAAGAAGAAGAAGGAGGAGGAGAAGGAGGAGGTGGCGGTGGCTATGGTGGAGGCACAGTGAGAGGAGAAGGCTGGTGTGTCGGGAGGAAGAAGAAGAGAAATTTAAAGAAGAAAAAAAAAATAATAATTAATAATTAATAAAATAATAATAATAATAATTAAAATAATAATAAAATATTATAAAGTTTTTAATTATTAAATAAAAACAAACCGTCCAAGGTAAGTTGCCGGGGAGAAAAGAATAGTGACGCACAGTGTTTTTCAAAAATATCTGATTCGGGTCTAATTCAAATTAATTCGGTCCAATTAAAGAAATATTGGTCCGATTTTATCCAATTAACGGTTATTCAATAAATTTTCGAGTGAACCAAAAATGATTTTCGATCCCCATAATATTACGTGGCGTAATATTATTGGCTAATAATTTACAATTTAAATTTAAATGGGAATGTTTTGAAATAAAAATTTCAGGGTATTATAATATTAAAATATAAATTTTTTTTTAGATTAAAAAAAATTACAAGTGCTTAATTTGTATTACACTTTGCTATACAAACTACTTGTAATATTATTTTTTATGTATTTAATTCGGTCTCAAATTGAATTGATAATGGTAAGTAGGAGTATTACTCACCAATGTATTAGAGAAAAGAATATATACACATATATATAAATTTTAAAAACTTAAAAAGTGACCTGAAGTAGAAATATACAGTATTTTTTTTTAATTTTCTAAAGACTTGTTTCTTTTTTAGTTAAAGAGATTAAAGATATAAGAGAAGAAATATTAAGAAAATAAAAAAATACTTAATCATCAGGAGGTCATTTATTTATTGTAAGAGATATAAATTTTCTATTAAAATAAAAATTAAATATAAAAAAACTTATTATTAAAAATAAAATTCTTTTCAGAATTCACCTAATATGTAAATTTTTATATATATATAAATGTATAAATATATTAATAAAATATAATATATATTTTTAAAATTCAAATATTAAACTGTTTGACAAATTCTACATACATATGTTTATTTTATTTAAAATAAATTTTCAAAAAGGTTTAATTATGAATATACTATTTGAAATTTTTTTTAAAAAAAATATACCTAATTAAATCATTAGCATAAAGAAAAAATATTAAAATAATTTATATTTTCTCTTTTTATCTCAAATCTAAATAAAATATTATATATATTCTATAAGAATTTTTTAAAAAATTATCCAAATCATACAAATATAAAGAAAAAATATAATAAAGAATATATTTTTTTTATTTCTCTCTAAAATAAATTATAATTAAAATAGAATAAAATATTTAAAAAATAAAATATTAAAATTTTTAAATATCTCCCTATCATATATATTTATGAAAAATAAATTTAAAAAGGATAAAAATTTTAAATTTTAAAATATTTAATTATCTATACGTATATATTTAAAAATAATTATTATAAATATATTTGATTAATTAATAAAATATAATTTTTTAATTGATTATTATTAAGATTATTTTAACATATTTTAAATTTTACTAAAATATTATTAAAAATCTCATTATTCCCTTTATTTCCACAATTATATATGGTACTAATTTTTTGTATGACGTACATTATACATTGACTATGCAAATTATATACTCATTTTTTTATCTATAATATAATAAAACATAACTTTTGTTTACATTAGAATAAATACAAATTATTAATTTATATTACACTTTGATGTATAAACTATGATTACTTTTTGTGTACTTAATTCTATTTTTATATAATGAAATGATTTCAAAATAAAATTCAACTCAATCTCTAGACATAATTTTTTAGTCTTTAATTTATAAATATAGATTTTTAAAATCTTAATAAGTGCCTAAAAATAAAATAAAAACTATCACTCAATTTCTAATCTTGCCCTCAACTCCAGTTTAATATCTATATACAATTATAATAAAGAATTATAATAATAAATTATTTTTTATTGTTAAATAAAAGAAAACAAATGAAAAAATAATCTGAATAGATAATGGAGTATAGTAGCAATATTACTTATCGAGTGTATGTGAGAAATGAATATATGCACATATAAATAATTCTTAAAATCCCGAAAAGTGATTAAAATAGGAATATGTAGTTCTAGTTTTTTTTTTTCAGTTTTCTAAATACTATTTTCTTTTAAGTCAAACAAATTTAAAATATAAAAAAATTATAAAAAAAATTAAAATTGCTCAATTGTCAATAGGCTGTCTATTTATTACAAGGGCTATATAAATCTTTTAGTAAATTAAACTAATAGTAGTTATAAATTATTTAGTAATGAAAAAAAATTAAAAAATTATCATCGAGAATTATTTATTTATTTTAAAAGAGAAATAAATCTTTTACTAAATGAAAATGATAGTAATTGTGAATTAATTTAATAATAAAAAAATAAAAATTTATTTTTAGAACTCAACATATAATAAGAAATAAATTACTTTTAAAAAATTACCAATTCAAACCTTAAAAATCAGCCCTCTTTAATTGAAAAAAACATGATTTAATGAAATTTAATTTTTATGGATAAAAAGAAAAAAAATAATCAAATAATAAAATCAAATATTTAAACATAACTTTGAAAAGTCAAAAATTTAAAAATTTTCAAATGCCTTAAATTTACTTAAATAATTTAAAAAAAATTAAAACTTACAAATTTTGAAAGGTTTAATTATTTACGTGTATTTATTTAAAAAATTAATTTTAATAAGATATATTCAATTAAATAAAAAAATTTAAAATATTAATTTTATATAAATTAAGTTGTAGAAAAATAAAACATATAAATTTAAAAATAAAAATTTTTAATAAATAAATTAAAAATTAAAAATTTTCAACAGTTTAATTATATGTGGATGTTAGTTGAAAATAAATTAAAAAAAAAACTTAATCAAATTGTATAAAAATAAAAAAAACAATCCCAATCAAAACATTCTAAATTAAAATCAAATATTATATATTTTTTAATATTTTTTCCTTATCCTTCTCTCTCATAATCAAATATTATATTATATATAAATATATATACTAAAATGAAATCTAAAAAGACCGTTCTTTATTCCAATAAAACCATGTCATTTTCATTTTTTTCCAATGTTACCCCTTTATCATTTCATATAATAATTTATTTCAATTAAACCATATTTTTTTCATGCTTTTCAATTTTGTCCTTTTGTCATATTCATAGTTTTATTTCAATAAAACCATGTCTTTTTCATCCTTTTTTAATTTTGCCCTCTTGTCATAATAATTTCTCATTTCACCCTTTCTCCCCAGCTCAAGTAGAGCAATTTATAGCGTTTGTATTAAAAACTCTTAAACTTTTTTTTATTTTTTTATGAAAATTAAAATATAAAAATTTAAAGTTAAATATACATTGATAAAACTCAAAAAAAACAATGTAAGATAAATAATATATGATAATTAAGAGTTAAGATTATTTTTTTTCTTTTCATAACGATTTATTGTATTATTTACAATCATATATATGTATAAAATGGATTTTATATTAATAAGATAAATATAAAGCAAATTAAGAAAAAATGCAGTGGAAGTACGCGATAAATTAATTAGCTTGTTTAAAATATAATTAAATATTATAAATAGTTTTTTAAGATAAAATTTTTTAATTGGATATGATTAATATTCTTTTAGAATATTTTAAATTTAATTTCATTAAAAATAATATTAAAAATTTTATTATTCTTCATATTTTCACATTTATATAATATAGATATAAATATAGGTTATAGATTTACTTTATTATATTTTTCATTGAATTTTTTTTTTCTTCTTATATACAAGAAGACGACCCGCGGGTCTTCACCTAGTTTGAGGATAAGATTTCAACTTTCAGGTGGCCTTACAAAGTCTGCGAAAATGAGGAATTTTGGTCACGAAATCAGATATTGTTGAATAGTTTACGGATTTTATGATGCCCAATGGAAAACTAAAATCTAAATCCAAATCCCTCAAACTGGAATTTATCTAATAACGGGTCCCGCCGTGCACAGTCACTGACTGTTCTTTTTAGTGTTCACATAAAGATAGAATCTTTATTGTCAAATGTGTCTAACATGTGGATTGTCTCTGTAAAAACTAAAAACTGAGAACTCCTACCCTTTTCACCATTAAAAACAAAATCCTATACTCTTTGGCCGGCATGGAGATGCCAGAGAAGAAACCAAAGTCCATTTCTGGTCATTTACTGTATGTCAATTTCAAACTCTTTAATTGTCTCTATAAGTTGGTTAGTCAAGAACAGAAAAAACTTATCTCTTCTTTGTTGCTTGTAAGCTACAGGCAATCATTGAGATGGGTAATAATATTGAAATGGGTAGAATTCAAAGTTTTATAGCATTGGTTTTTGCCTGTGTTTTTGTTGCCTCTGGGTTTGGTTTGTATGGGACAGTGAGTGGTGGTTATGTGAAATATAATACCGGGGATGGAGTTGTTCAAGGAAAAATCAATGTTCATTTGGTAGCACATTCACATGATGATGTTGGTTGGTTAAAGACTATTGATCAATACTATGTTGGATCAAACAACAGTATTCAGGTTATATTTCTTACTTCGTATCATGGTTCATCTTTTGTTTTTTGTTCAATAATCATGTTATAAGGTAATATTTTGTTCTGTTGCTTGTTTCTGCTGTAGGGTGCTTGTGTTGAAAATGTGCTGGACTCAGTTGTGGAATCACTTCTTAGAGATCCAAATAGAAAGTTCGTTTTTGCTGAAATGGTAAACAGTGCAGATTTTTTGATTGTTGGTTTTTCAGCGTATATATATTGTACCTTTAAATGTCTAGATTGTTATGTATACGTTCTGTCTAGATTGTTATGTAGACGTTCTAACTGCATTCTATATGCTTTACTAAATAATCAAGCAACTTATGCATTACTAATGCTTTTCTATGTGAAATTTGGTCATGCCTGATATGCGAAGCTAGGGCCTTATGGTAGTTGACACCTGATGGGCAATTTGATTACAATCTTTGTACGAAATTTATTAGTTTTTTGGAATATGGCATACGAATTGGTTCTTAATAAAAAAAAACAAAAAAGAAAAATCATCTGTGTAGAAATTGGAAAAAAAAGAGTGTTTCAGTTTTAAAAGAATCATTTTCTTAGTTTTTAATATATTGTGAAATTCAATCTTTAATAGAAATATTCAATGCTTAGATTTCCTGTGAAAATTTAGGGTAAAATATATCGATGATGTGTATGCATGAGAATTCAGTCCCCTAACTAATGATATGTTGTCTACGGACCATATAAAATTTATCAAATAGGCATAGCCTGGTTGAAACACCTTAGAAAATCTTAGAAGGGAGGGTCATTTCCCCAAATCAGGCCTTGCAATGCCAATGACCCAAAGAAAGCACTGTGGAAGACTTTTTTACTACTGCATAGGTTGCACATTCTTTCTCATTGGATCTCTAACTATGTGCATAAGAAATGGTGTCATTGTTCTCAAGATTGTCAAATGGTATCATTGGGTTGCTGCTATACATGGATGGACTACTCGGTATTTCTCTGCTGTCTACTAGCTGGGTGTCTGAGAGCATAGTGTTAATTCTTGTCAGTTGTCATTATTATGACAATTATCTAATGCAGCGAAAATGACTCATAGGCTTTTTTCCAACGATGGTGGCTAGAACAAAGTGAAGAAACACAAGGGCAAGTGAGGGAACTAGTAGATGCCGGCCAATTGGAATTCATGTATGCAAATTTTTTAGCAGTTTAGTAGGATTCATTGTTTGGAAAGAGAGAAAGAAAGAGAAAGATAAAAAGATGTTTAAATAGTATAGTTTCTTTGGCATGTATGACAAGTATTTAACTTTTTCATTTGCAGAAATGGTGGCTGGTGTATGCATGATGAAGCAACATGCCATTACATAGACATGATTGATCAAACAACACTGGGACATCATGCAATAAAGGCACAGTTTAACAAGACTCCTCGTGCTGGATGGCAAATTGATCCATTTGGACACTCTGCTGTTCAAGGTTACCTGCTTGGGGCTGAGGTAGATGATTTTATACACGGTCAATTACCCAACACAGTGGTTGATACATTTCTCATAAATGGATAATTGTTCTGAAAACATGCCTCAGCAACATGTTTTGTGTTCTTTGAAACATGTTTTTTTTGGCTATGTTTTTTGTCCTAACTTGTGAGACATTCTGATTGGTTCCATTGCAGCTTGGATTTGATTCTGTACATTTTGCAAGGATTGATTACCAGGACAGATCTCAGCGCTTTGAAGATAAATCTCTAGAAGTTATATGGCGTGGTTCCAAAACTTTTGGTTCTTCCTCTCAGGTACCTAACAGCTATTGCTCCACTTCTATCAATTACTCTATATTAGAAATAATGTTTTTTGCTCACTGTTCACTTTTTATGCCCTTTTCAGATTTTTGCCAATGCTTTTCCTGTACATTATAGTCCTCCTCCTGGTTTCCATTTTGAAGTGTCCGATAACTTTGTGCCTGTTCAGGTTCCATTGTCTATGATTATGATTTTTCCCAATTTCTATATGATTCTCCTTTTGAATCTTCCTGATCTGTCACATTTCATTTCATATTCCAGGATAATCCTCTTCTGTTTGACTATAATGTTGAGCAGCGGGTCAATGACTTTATAAATGCTGCTGTGGCCCAAGTAAAATTTAAGCTCCCTTCCTCTCTTTCTCTCAAAGCCCTTAAGCTTTTAATTTTAATTTTACTTTTATCAGGAGAAATGTCGAACAATTTGTATCACTTCAGGTGCCGAGATTTATGATCTTTCTTCATCCTTTTCTGCAGGCAGATGTGACAAGGACAAACCACATTATGTGGACCATGGGTGATGATTTCCAGTACCAATATGCTGAATCTTGGTTCAAGCAAATGGACAAATTGATTCACTATGTTAACAAGGTAGAGCTTTATGTGAAAAGAGAAATTTTATCTTTTGAGTCTTATCGTTTAACTCGCGTGCTCCTTCTCTGATACAAATTCTCTCTGACTTCACCCTCATTATCTACACATTTTTCCCTATCATCAAATATGTATTGCATGATTGTTTAAAATTTGCAAAATCTCCTTTTAGCACCGTAAGCCAGAAAATGGCTCTTGAAAAGGTAAAGAGTTTTAACATTCTTTAAATGGGAAGGAAATATAAAGGCCACTGATTATATTACTGGCAGAATGTGCTGGAGGGATGGGGAAATGCTTTTTAGTTTTCTTGTTTTGGATTTGATTTGAAATCTTTTATTCTTATTCTTTACCCAGAATTAGTTGTGGCAACCAAATGAAATACATGGACTATAATGTATTCTGCATTGACTAATTTGTGTTCTAACTGTTAGCTTATGAGGTTGGAGAGGTGCCAATAAGTGTAGCATTTAATTCTGCCAATTTTCCCACTGGGTGTGATGTGTTTTCTAGGAGAAATTTTGGTCTCGTTTAGTGTCTTTCTCTCACTTTTTAGTTACTTATTAAAGGCAAGGTACAGCTTTTCATGCTTTATTTGGTTTTTGTCTCCTTCAATTTTTTTTTTTCTTGCTGTTTATGGCTCATTACCTTGAAGAATTCATATCTGTCATTATTCCTTGAGCTATCATGGCATAAATATTGTAACATTTATAATGAGAATAAATATGTTATCTGTTCAAACTTCATGTGAAAAACTTGTCTTTTCAATTGTCTTTCCCCTTTTCACTCTTTTGATATACTTGGTTTTGAATATGCCATGTTTTTGTATCTTTATCATGTAGGATGGTCGAGTAAATGCCTTATATTCTACACCGTCAATCTATGCTGATATGAAAAATGCAGCAAATGAATCATGGCCACTGAAAACTGATGATTATTTTCCGTGAGCATTGCTTGTTTATTTTCTCCCATTTTCTTTTCATCCTTCCAATGCAACAAAGTTACAGACTGTCTATCATGTATATATACTTGCTCCTTGTTAATTGGTAGGTATGCAGATAGGGAAAATGCCTATTGGACTGGATTCTTTACCAGTCGCCCAGCTTTTAAGCGCTATGTTCGTCAGCTCAGTGGATATTATTTGGTATGACGCCAAGATCATTCTGCCTTGATGGTTATTTTGCCCTGGAAACATATAGAAAGGTCCTAGCTTCTAGATGCAAGCCACCCTGAAATATGCTTCTGTTTTTATAAGTTTATTTCTTATTTTGTGGCATTTTTATCCTGTATAAACTATATGGATAGGTGTCCCCTGTAGAAGAGGATGGCCTCTTCCTATCATGAAAACTGTGTCTGAGTTTTCTTATGTTTTTTTTTACTTTAGAGTACAGTTATATCACTGAAAAATTACCTAGTCTAAAACAGGCAACACGACAACTGGAGTTTTTGGTTGGGAAAAAACCGAACGGTCCCAGCAGTTATAGGCTTGGAGATGCTCTAGGTATAGCACAGCACCATGATGCTGTCACTGGAACTGCCAAACAACACACTACAGATGACTGGACGAAACGTCTAGCTATTGGAGCATCTGAGGTGGGCAGCTGACTTTCCTCTGAAATTTCACGTACTTATTGTTTTTCTCTATGCACACCAAGTTTTTTATAAATGCTAAATGCTTCCATTATATAGCCCAAAATTTAACTCATTCTATAGGCAGAAAATACTTCAAGTTCTGCTCTGTCATGCTTAGTGAGCAAATCCAAAGATCAATGTACTGCACCTGCATCGACTTTCAGCCAGGTATCTTTACCTTCTTTTCTTATTAATTTTCTTCTCTGTCCATATAAGGACTATTTATTTTATATAAAATGCAAAGCCCCACTTTTAAGTTTGTAATCTTTTTATATATTCCTTAATCTCCTTTTTTATTGATTGTATATTTTATAATGAATTATCATGTGTGCTGAATGTGACTTGCAATGAAGTAACATAAATTGCCAAAGTCACTATACTGCAAAATAGTTGAATGGTTCCATAGAGCAATGCAATTATACGTGGATTTTTCTTTTGCTCTTATTCTATGACACATGCAATTAGATAATCAATTTGCTTTTTCCCTTCTCCTTACGTTGTTGTGCAGTGCCAACTGCTAAATATCAGTTACTGTCCACCGACGGAGGAAGCTGGAGATGGAAAGAGTTTGGTATTACTTTCATATTTTTCTAAACTGTGATTGGATGATTACATCACTAGGTTCTGTACTCATCTTTTTCAACTGGTTACTTTCAGGCTATAGTAGCGTACAACCCTCTTGGATGGAATCGCACAGACGTTATCAGAATACCAGTAAGTAAAAGTTCGTTCTGTTGTTTATACTGCCTCAAGCAAATGATTTTCAATTGTTCATATTATTTACAATCACATACATGATGACAGAATGTATGAGATCACCAATCTTACATTCTGATAAATATCATGCAAGAACTGTAGCTATAGTCAAAATGGCAGAGTGACAACAAATAAGTAGGAATTAGTAGTTAAAGATGTAGCTTCCATTTTGATCAAAATGAAAAAGTTTGGCCTTGATTGTTTGGCTTTATCCAATGAAAGTTCTATAAGCATGCTTAAATTTTCAGTAGGCCTTCAATTTTTGTCTTAGTAGGACTGATATTTTTACTATGAGTTTCTTTCAGTGTTTTTTTAAGTGCAATGGCTGAGGCTACAAATGGATAAGGGGCTGGCCTCCTACAATAAGGGTTTCCAGAATTGTAAAATAAAGCTTTTGTTTCTTTTAATGCATCTGTTGTTTCAACCTTCTTTTGTCTCCATATATAGTTATCTTAAAACTCCATTGCTAAGTGCTAACCACTCTAAAACCAGGTCACGACCATCACTTATCTTCCTCTGAGCATTTGTTAGCGTTCATTCATTTTTCTAAACTTGTTACATAAACTACATCTCAAAAGACAGCATGCAATGATTTTGAAATTATGAGATTTGAAGCCTTCTAATGTGACAGCTAATAGTTTTTGATAACAATTGTTCTAGCCTTTTGTCTTCTTCGCTTTTTTTTTTTCTGTTTAATGAATTTTCATTCTGATTTGAGCCTGTTAGGAAGTTATTTCACATGGTAAAGATGCCAGGCCCATTTAATAGGCTCGCATCTTTAATGCATATGTTTCTATTTGAGTGACTTAAATGTTACACTCTTTGTTCTGGTAATTACTTCAATCTGGAGGTTTTATGTTACCCTGAAGAGCAATTTTTTATGTTATCCTGTGCTTTCTGTTTTTGTTGTGTCCTGTGTTTTTTTCCTATAAATCAAAGTTTTTATGATCTCAAATATAATTCTGAAGCCACAATGACTAACAGGTTAATGATGCCAATCTTGTCGTCTCTGATTCCTTGGGCAAAATCATTGATTCACAATATGTGATCATGGATAATATTACAGGCAACTTAAGAAGCTTCTATTTGAAGGCCTACTTAGGACAGTCATCCAATCATGTTCCTAAATACTGTCTTGTCTTTCAAGTGTCTGCGCCCCCACTTGGGTGGAGTACTTACTTTGTCACTCATGCACCTAAGACAGGTAAAATTTATGATTTATATTCTCGTTTGACCCGTTTCATATTTTTAGCTGCGCCCATTGGGTTTATGTGCTGATAGAAACTATTGCTGAATTCCTCTCTAGTTTATCTACCAAAAGAGAAGAAAATTGAAAGTTGAAACATTTTTTCCTTATTTCTTTCTATTTCCTTTTTCTGACACTGAAATGATGCAGGGAGAAGAAGTGGACTCTATGTAGCAGAAAGTTCACAGAAAGAGACCATTAAAATTGGACCTGGAAATTTGAAAATGTCCTTTTCTTCTACCACTGGCCAACTCAAACGAATGTACAACTCTAAATCTGGGGTAAGGTGCTTTGCATTTCCTTCGTTTTATGGTAGATTTATAATGTTCTTGGATAATTTTAAGGTTAATTACAAAACCCCCAGAAATCTGCCTTAACTCAATATACAATTTGGTGCCTTAGGTTTGAAAATTAGCAATTTTAGTCCCTATACTACAGCTATTATAAAAATGCAAGATTTATAGGAACTGAAGTATTTAAAATTTAATTATTTAGGAAGTAAAATGTAATTAATTTTGAAATTTTAAAGACTGAAAGGCAATATAATTTAAAATTTCAGGGACTAAAAACAAATCATAATTTCATAATCAAGGACCAAGTATTGAGTCAGACTCAGTAAGAAAACTCATGGACAAAATTTGCTAATTTTAAAAAGTAAGGACCAAAGAGCATATTAAAATAAACTTCCAGGAACATTTATGACTAACCTTAATTTTTATGAGCTCTCTATTCTTATTTTATAACTGAAAATGTTGGTGGCATTCCTAGGAGGGACTTAGATTCATTCACATTAGCAATGTGTTTTAACAATTTTGCGTGTTACTGGTTTGCGTTATATGGAGATGTTTTGATAATGAAATGAGAGATCGTATGTAATTTATTGGCCATTTTTTACTAGGTTGATATACCAATTCAACAGAGCTATCTTTGGTATGGTTCAAGCTCCGATTTCGAGGTATGTAATTTTTGTGTTTTTGGATTTTATATTTGGCTTTAAGTTCATGGAGTTGTAGCTGATATGCTGGTTGTGTTGTCTTTCAGCAACCTTCTGGTGCATACATTTTTCGGCCTAATGGGTCTCCTCCCAATATCGTTGCAAGAAAAGTGAGTTCTTTTTCTCCCCTATTTTCAGTTTTCATGTTCTCATAGTACTGCCAACTTGTTCTTATGTAGTACCAGAAGTAAAGGAATGGAGATTGTAAGATAGAGAGTAAGAGAAAAGGAATGGAAAAGATAAGGAGAGATTAAGGGGAAATAAGAGAAAAAAAATAAGAGATAAGGAGAGAAAGAAGAAAAGAAATCTAAGGAGGAGACTATTAATTAAATCTCAATTAGTTCATCTTAAACTCCCTTTGATAAAATCATTCATTTAATTTTGAAACATCTAAATAGATACAAATCTATCATGAAACATTTAACAGTTTTTTTTTTTTTTTTGAATGCTTGAATTTTCAAAATCAAATTTTTTCATGAATGAGAAAGTCTTCCTTTTAACCATTTTTTCTTTTTCCTTTCTGGGTCTCCACCTTAAAGTGGAGTCTAGCATTAGGTAGCCATTGGATATCAGGTTTGGGGTTTGATACGAGACTCTCCACCTATTAGCTTAAGTTTTTTTATTGTATGCTATAAAGCCAGCTTTTCACATGACACATTCAGAGCTAAATATATTTATCTAATTTGTTAATTAAAATTATTTTGCAACTATCTGCAGGTGCCCTTGAAGGTCTATCGTGGACCTGTAGTGGATGAGGTCCACCAAGAATTTAATTCGTGGATTTACCAGGTCATCAATTTATATATAGCTTTATCTAGTGATAAATGGGTCAATGCTAGTATATTTCTCTCTATGCATCATTAGTCTTTGAAAGTTTGACTAGTAATTTTACAACATGTATCAACACGTAATTATACACATTTACAACTATTTCACGAGGTCATTGTTCACTAACTGCTGTTTATGTGTGTTTGATAGGTCACAAGACTATACAAAAACAAAGAGCATGCTGAAATTGAATTCACTGTGGGTGAAATTATTTGTACTTTATTATTGTTTACTTTTTTCCTCGAAGAGACACCTTTTCAAACAGATTTATGCTGTCAATGACTAAAAGCACCACAGTTGTCTTTTTTAACCATTTATACAAGTGCATGCTAAATATGTTTGATTCATTAAATTTGAATGAGTACTGTCTGACAATATTTAATTCTGAAGATCGGGCCAATTCCCATAGAAGATAGTATTGGAAAAGAGGTCATCACACGAATGACAACAAATATGGTTTCAGACAAGGTGTTCTACACCGATTCCAATGGAAGGGACTTTCTAAAGCGGGTAACTCTCAGAATGGTTTCTTTCTTTTAACACCAAACAATTTTGCAGCATCCTTTTGGAAAAACATGCAGTTGTACCGTGTTTCTTATGTTCTCTGCATAGATATACATAAGACACTAGCAGAGAGACATTTATATCTTTACTTCATAATATTCCACATGGCAGACAATAACCTCAATCCTGTGATTATTTTTTGCGTTTTCAAAATTTTTTTTGTGCATTATTTTAGTGGTAGACTAGACGCAAAGTATCTGTTGGAAATGAATGCTCAGGTGAAGCATTACCTGTGCCTTTTTTTTTCCTCTTGCATCTATGACAATTTAGGATCAGATTTTATTTTCATCTAATGTATTTGCTGTTTGGTTAAAACCTAACAGTGATATGCAAAGCATCAAGCATATGATGCAATAAGCCTTAACTACAGACTCTGTTCTTGTTGTTGGTTGATCATGTTTCTTGAAGAAGCTGAGAAATTGTACATGGCCTCTAGTTATGCATGTGGAGTTGGAAATCAGAATTATACTGTCAATTGCCACATTTTCTTGTTTTAACATATTTTCTCGGAAGCTCTCTGCAGCCAATTCCCTCATGAAGTTTGTTAAACCACAGCTAAATATCCATGCGCTCAGTGAGTGGTGCCAAGTACTAACTCAAAAGAATGGTGTTTTTTCCGTTTTTTGTTTCTCTTCCTGCAGATTCGAGACTATAGAGCTGACTGGAACCTCTCAGTTAATCAACCTCAAGCAGGAAACTATTATCCAGTAATTTTCTCAATTCTAACATTGTTGAATTTAAGCACAGGTTTGGGAAAAATTTGTTATGTATTTCTCATGTTTCAATGAGATCCTCTACATCCGATTTATAAACAAGTATCCAACTCTAAATAGGAAAGAACCAATGAGGAAAGAGCAATATACACTCCTAAAATAGCCTATACAGGGATACTCGCAATCAACTAAGTCAACAAACATCAATCAATATAATGTGTCTGCATCATGTGAATGCTCCAAAACTTGCCAATATGAATTCTGTTTGTGGGCAGTGAATGGGGTACAGTTATGATATACATTAATTATTAGTGCATTTAACATGACTCTGTTTTGGGGTTAGTGCGTGCAGGAGAGATGTGTCAAAATAGTCTCACTATTGACCTGTGCAGCTGCATTGATTTGATCTTTTAATAGCCTGATTTTGCTTGTGCTACCTGCAAATCAATGAGACACAAATAAGCTACTTTTGGCGATATTGCCTTTGTTCTATGTTTTCTGTTTGTTTGGTTCAATATACCAGCTCAAACACAAAAGATTATGAAATTTTTTTGCATTGAAAAGGTTATGACTAAATCTATTGGATTTCAAATTGGAATTCTATCTATAGCATTTGGTGGTTTCAAATGGCACTGAATACGGGACTTCATCTTCGTGATGATATATGGTCATTAACTGTCCATATATTTATGTGAATTTTCTATTTGAATTGCTTAATAATGAGTCTTATATTTTTGCATATGCTCATAAACATGTGACATTTACATGCTAGATATCATATTCCAGTTTCTTCTCCGGAGAAGGTCAGCATTATTGTTGAGATCCAGTCTTTCAGAATTATCTGCACAACAATGATTTACCAACTTGTAGAATTGCTTTGTCGTGTTTTTCCTTGTATTGATGAAGAAATTCCCTGGTTATGAACATTTTAGGGCTAAACTACTTTATTTTATTAACATTGCCTTTTGTTGTTTTTTCCAGCTTAACCTTGGACTTTTTATAGCGGATAAGAAATCTGAATTGTCAGTCTTGGTTGATCGTGCAACTGGAGGAGCCAGCATCAAGGATGGTCAAGTAGAACTAATGCTTCACAGGTTCAAATAGTTGCTTGATTTTGTTCTCAACATTCATGAATTATATCCACTTTTCAGTATCGACATGCTAAACTGATTGTTGTTTCTTTTACTACACAAGGCGTACAATCGATGACGACTCTAGAGGAGTTGGTGAAGCCCTTGATGAAAGTGTTTGTGTTGAAGATAAATGCGAAGGACTAACGGTACGTCCTATGACAAAATCAACTTTGCTCTTGAGAACTCAGTAAATACTTGTCATTCGTATTCTTATCCTACCTCTTGATCGCATTCAATACTTAAAGCAATATGCATCTTCATCTGATCTTTTTCCTACAATCTGCATGTTTATTCAGATTCGAGGAAATTATTATATGAGCATCAACCAGCTCGGAGCTGGATCAATCTGGCGGCGAACAACTGGCCAAGAAGTTTACTCACCGCTTCTATTAGCTTTCGCACATGAGGTATGCTTCATTTCACTTGTGTTGATCAAGAACACTGTAAATATCAATTTGGTCAAATTATTAAGACATACAGCATGGGGTAGAATCCCGCATGGACTAAATACAAGATATCGTGGAATCAGTATTTCCAACCTTAACGGTTAGCTTTTTAGGGATGGTCCTCCCAAGCCTATATCAAGATCTTCTAACGCAAATCATTTACTGTTCAGAAAGAGGAGAATTGGAAAGCATCTCATTTGACTGAAGGAATTGTCATGGATCCAAACTACAGCTTGCCTTTGAATGTTGCATTGATTACTCTTCAGGTGAGGGTGCCTAACTGTTGTTATAGAATCAATAAAGATTTCAATCTCTATACATCTCTCTCTCTCTCCGGTTGCATTCTTGTAGGAACTGGATGACGGAAGCATACTCCTTCGCTTGGCACATTTATACGAGGTAAACTATATCATATGATATGCTCTTTTTATTCCATAGAAAGATCAATTCTTTCGGAACCTTCCTTTCTTTAAACGGAATGAACAGGTTGCAGGGCGGATGGTTTCAAAGTGGAATCCCCATTCATTATTTTTCCATCCAGTTCAGTGCCATAGCTTCTTAGCTGACATATTTGAATGACTTCTCAAGTCAAAGTGACTAGTTGGATTCTTTTTAACCAAAATTCTCCGAAAATGATAGTATTTCTTAACAAGAAGGGACATTCCCCATACAAAAGAACCAATATATTTTTATACGAACTAGGTGTTAAAAGTTTGGATTCGACGGTTAATACTTTCTGCCAAGAGAAAGATATTAAACTCTGAAGATTGCATTATGTTGATATTTCCTTCCGATTCGAGTTTATTAAATAATATTATTTTCGGAGACCAAGTCTTAAGTTAAATATTTTGATGTGGTTAGGGAGGAGAAGATCCCAAGTATTCAGCACTGGCTAAAGTTGAACTCAAGAAGATGTTTTCTGGGAAAAAGGTAAAGATTATCTTCTAGATTAGGCTTTGTTTTGATAGTTTTTAACCTAAAATAGGAAAAATACTGATTCTTGGAAATGATACGATTGATTCACTGCTACTTGCACGGAGCATACAGGATGACAACATGCATTTATTTCTTGTCTCATAAATTAAATGGAAAATGGTGCTAATTAGCTTTAGCTTACACTCTGTTCCTGAAAAATAACTTATTGTGAAAATATTTTCTAGATTTTCCAAAGTTTGAGATGCTCAGAAAAATGGAAAATATTTTTCTTGTAAAGTAAAATAGTCAATTTTAAGGAAAATAATTTTTCATCATCAAGAGAAGAAAATATTTTCTAGACATTAATCGTATAAGTGCACATTTTTAATTTATTAATTATTGGTAGTCACCGTCACTAGTCAACAGGCGACTATCACAATTTTTCTTTTTTTTATACATTATCTTATATTTAACAATAAGTTTTTAAAATACAAAATTTCTATAATTGTAAATATTTTTATAGTCTTATAAGTTAAAAATTTTAACTAATTTTCAATATTGCAACTGAATAAAGAAAAATAAGTCATTTGAAAAATATTTTTTAAAAACAAATGGAAGCTTAGTGTTATTGGAGTTGTCCTCCAACTGTATAGTTCCTAGTTCAAACGGCCGGAGCCAATTATCCAAAAAGAAAGAATTAGACGTAAAATAGTACAATTTTACTACATTCAGTCTGTCTTTGTGTTATGCCTCATTTATTTGTTATCCTGAAATATTTTTAATTAAATGTAAAACTGGCATCAATGAGCTTTGGCACAGGCTGTAATATCCTAATGGTGTTTAAACTTTCAGGTAAAGGAGCTGAAGGAAATGAGCTTATCAGCAAACCAGTACAAGTCAGATATGAAAAAGATGGAATGGAAAGTTGAGAACGACAGTGGAGATCAACCTTCACCACTTAGAGGTGGCCCTGTTGATAGTTCAGCTCTTATTGTTGAGCTGGGTCCCATGGAAATTCGCACTTTCTTGCTCCATTTTTAATGCTTTTCTTCGTGAAATATTCAACTAAAATGACCCAATAAGTTTCTTGTAAATCTCTCGATGAGAATACCCAAATTATTAAAGTGATATTAAAAGAGTTTATACTTTTTAATAAAATAAAAGTCCTATCGAGTTTCAGCAGCCGTCATCTGAAAGTAATTCATCAAACTATTGAATTTCAATCATTTAACCTTTTTCCAAATTATTCAATTTCAATCATTTAATCCTTTTTCAATGACGCCAATTTCAATCATTTAATAACAAAAGGAACCTGTCTTATAATTCAATTGTCAACGTTGATTCCAACTAAATGTACCACTAAATGCATCTACAGGGAGAGGGATAAAAAGCTATAACTGTATCTCAACCACAAGTCAGATCTGCGTGCAGGGAGGAGTAAAAAGCCGTAACTATATCTCAGCGGCAAGTCAGATTAAGTGATCCTGGATAATGATGTCCAAATGCTGGCGGCTTACAAAAACAAAAAAAACGAAAGGAAGAAACAATTCTTTGCGAAAGAAAAAAAAGTAAAGAAGTGGCAATAATATCTAGAACCGAGAGTAGCCAATTTTCCTTGAAAGATATTTGTTTAATTCCTATTTTCTTGTGCATAAAATTACATAGAAACTATGGAAGAAGTTAAAATGCATACAAAGATATTTACTTTGGATTACAGAATTATCTAACCGTAGATTGATATGAATCAGCACAGGAATCTTAGCGCTCCTCGGAGTTGAATTTATTCCAACCCTCCTGCAAATCAACCGCCCGTAATACTAAGGATCATAATATTTCATGCTTTATGCCATAGCAAAATCTACAATTTAGATAAGATGAAAATTTTTTCCAAATTTTTTAAAAAAGCTTCAACGCTTAATGAAGTTCCGAGCCTATGTAAACTATTTCGCTACTCCGTATGGCTGCACAACATGGAAGGAACTGTGATTTATCAATTTTAAAATCATCCATAATACACAAAACATTTCATTCTTTTAAACCAATTCATTATAGAGAGAAAGAAGTTTAAGGCAAGCAATCACATATGAAAGGTTTTCTAAAGCCAAAAACCATGGTTCAACAGATGAGTGTCTTATCTTGTAGTATAACAGATCAAAGGTTCAAGTAGGCAAGAACATGGTACCAAAAACTGCCCATTTCGGTTTTAAAATCATCAGTTCCAATTATAAGAAATGTGAAACCACAACCACACCACTTTTAGGCTATTTCTAAAATGGTTTTAGAATCACCGGTCTCAGTTTTATTTCGTTTTAAAACTGAAGTTAGATAATCATTTTCAACCTTTTTAAGCCTTTTTTTTTTTTTAAGTTTTGTAGCTGGAACTAATAATAATGATAAACAGTGCTTTTAAAAAAAACTATGCTAATCAATAAAAACTCTTAATTTTTATTGAAAAATTATAATAAAACAAAAAACAAATTAGGAGTTTCTTTGAAAAAACGTTTCCTTCCATGATTTCACCGGTTCCAGTTTCAATATAATGAAGAACCAGAACTGAGGCACAAGTTTAGGTTATGTATGAAACCGAAACCATTGACCATGGTTTGATGCTAGTTTTGAGCACTTCAGTTTCAATACAGTTCCAGTTCGAAACCGAACCATGGTCATACCTAGGTTCAAAGCTTGGCAGCTGTCTTCCCCATCAAAGATTTCAAAAGAAAAATGTGTGCGGATGTGACTTCACAAATGAGAGATTTTCCTATGGAGACTTTTCTCCCGCTAATATCAATGTTGCCTTCTCTATAGATGCATAGAGAGACAGTGCCACAATTTCATATAATGTCTTTAGAGAGGACATACTTTCTCAATTATGTTTTTTATCCAAATTACTCATAACTCAAGTTGAAAGGAACAGGGTATGCCAGCAACGCACCTTCAAAAGATCAAAGACCTTTTCGCATATGTACTTCTGCTGAATACTTGCACCACGTTGCTGTAATTTGTCAGGATGAACACAAAGAGTGGCTTTTCTATAAGCTTTCTTTACCGCAGCTGCGGTTATAACTTCTGTTAGTGGAATTAGTTGCCACCCACTATCAGGGCCAAGTATCTGCCAAAAAAGAGTACCTTTAAGTAGTAAATAGATATTAAGAATTATGAAACATATAGGATAGAAGATGCAGAAATGTAGTGATTTATATTTCTACGTGGACCTACACAACAGTATAAGTTTATCAGGAAGGTCAATGGGAAAGCAACAAATTAAGAGTAATAGTTCAATGTTCAAATATAATGAGAATCTACAAATTAAACAACGCAATTAACGCAGCTAATATTGCACCTCTACCATTCCCTATCAAGAGACTTTGACAAACCCATGCACTTATTTGAAATTTTCAGTCAAACTGCATGTTCATATTTTATTCAAGGGCGGGATAAAGTAATAAAAGCTTTTTTTGTCTTTTTTTTGCATGCTTTCTTCGAGAAGAACAGATAAAGCATTCATGCCGAAAATGCTGCAAGTAAAATCCAACATACATATTGCAACGTCGAAAGCAAAGCACGAAGGTTCCCTTCTTTCCCACTTGACCACCTCTTCACATCAGCATCCAGAGTTTCTGCTAATCTCTATAAACAAAATTTGACTCAAGACAGTAAATTAAAAATGTTATTTCAAATAAATGAGTTTGTGAAATTTCTTTCAAGTTAATTACATTTCTCTCTGCTTGTTCTCTCTGAGCAAGAAGATCACGCATGTTTTTCTCCGCCAGGGCTTTCGCCTGCAATACAGCCAAAAATTTAGAGTTAATCCAGATATTAAAAAAAGAAATGTTCACCACTCTATTCCGACGTGAATATCATACCGCACGTTCAGATGTTCTTCGATATCTCTCCAACCTAGCTTTACACCTCTGAGCTGATTCACCTTCAACCACTTCTGGTCTTTCTGTACAGTGAGGACATTGTGTAAGATTACATGGTTTAGCAGCAATAACAGGAAAAAGGGACTGATATTTTAGAAGGTATAAAGAAGTTCAGAAGAAACTCCAGTCCACAAAAACACAAGGCTGGTTGTTAATAGATTAAATCCCGTACCATTATATACCGTGGAATATTGATATCTTGAACCACTGAGTGAGCCACCACCTTGGAATTGCATATCTTGTAGATCCTGCCATTAACATCCATCAAAACTCTGTCGGAGATTTTGCGGCAAGGAAAAGAAAAGTAACAACAAGAATGTACTCACAGAGGTGGAAGAACTTTGTCTCATTCCACTATTTCTGGAAGATGCTGAGAATTTGTCTGAGAAAGATCTTTCTACACGTTCTCTTGCCTCAAAGGTAGCCCTTTCAGCCACTGCTTTCTCAAAAGCACGCTCCCTTGCCTCTGCAGTTGCTCTCTCTACTGCAGCACGCTCTGCCCTGAACCTTGCCTCCATGGATGCCTTATCAGACTTTTCCCTAGCATCTGCACACGCTTTCTCTAATCTTTCACGAGCCTCATTCAGAGCTCTTTGTCGAGCTTCAGCAGTTGCTCTTTCCACAGCAGCCCGTTCTGCCCTCTCCCTAGTTTCAGCATATGCTTTTTCACGCATTTCCATTGTTGCTCTGTCAACAGCCATCCTATCCTTCTCTCTTTCCCTCTCCCTCTCCCTCTCTTCCTCTATCTTTCTAAGGTGTTCCATTTCTAGATCTCTTTCTCTCTTCATTCTTTCAGAGTCTTTGCATTCTGATGAAAGGGTCTCACAAGAATTCTTCACTTTTCTCTCAATGCTCTGATTTGCATTAACCTGCTGGGTTGTCCTGTGAGTGCTTCCTTTTACTTCGAGTATAGCTGGCTGAGCTCCTTCCAGTTTCCTTCCCATTTCAACTGATTCTTTCACTGCTCTAGCCGACACAAAATTATCCTTGTTGTCTCCCCAATTTGAGGATAATTGAGTTTGCTCCAAATTCTTTCCTCTATCACACTTTTCATAAGCCAATTTCTTACCCTGATCTCCAGCATCTGAATCAACTTGGATAGTGCTCCAAACATTTCCAACGGTCTTCTGTTCATTGCTAGTCGCACCTTTCGTGACAACTTGGCTCCTTTCATGCTCTATGCCAGATGCTACTTCCATTTCACTACTTTGTTTGGACAATCTATTGCTAGTTTCTTCAAGACCAAACTCCTTGGCTGATTCCAGCTTTTCACTGTTCCCCTCATGCATGCCAGTTAACTGAGTAGCTCCAAGGTTCTTACCATCATCCAGCTTACATGATTGATCTGATACATTGTGATCCTCCCTCTGTTTCTTCTCATTTTCTTCTCTTTCATGAATTTCACTTAGTCTTTTTTCATTCTCTTCTTGCTCAACATCCACTTTGAGTATCCTCTCATTCTCTTCCGTCTGAAGAGCCTCTTCGAACCTCTTTTCATTTCTCTCATGGGCCTCCTTTTCTTTCTTTGCATTTTCTTCTTGGACAGCAGCCTCCCATTGTCTCTCTTCCTTCTCAAGAGTCTCTTTCAGTCTCTTCTCATTCTCTTCCTTCTCAAAAGCCTCTTTCAATCTCTTCTCAGTTTCCTCTCTTTCGCGAGCTTCTCGCTGTCTCCTCTCACTTTCCTCTCTTTCGCTAGCTTTTCTCTGCCTCCTCTCATTTTCCTCTCTTTCCTGAGCTTCTCTCTGTCTCTTCTCAATCTCTTCTCTTTCGCGAGCCTCTCTCAGTCTCTTCTCATTCTCCTCTCTTTTGTGAGCCTCTCTCAGTCTCTTTTCATTTTCTTCTCTTTCGCACGTCTCTCTTTGTCTCTTTTCATTCACTTCCCATTCAAAAAACTGAGTAGCTTCTTTCCACTCACCAGCTCCATCAATTCTATCAGACCCTTGAGATGACAAGGATTCCCTTCCATGATCCTCCTCTGCAGATCTTTTGGCAACATTTAGATGCTTTTTCCCTTCTAATGAGTCTGAAATTGGCTGGCTTGTCATTTTAACTTTCTGCTTCTCCTCCAAAATTGAAAATTCCATTCCATTATCTTCTCTTTGACTAGTGTTCTGTCCTCTATCATCTTTCCTACTATCAGAGCCACTTACAATCTTAGTCACTTTTTCTACCTTATCTTCTCTGCCCTTCTTTGAACCTGATTTACAAGTTTGAAAACCCTCCTTCTTCCTTTCCATTGATTCTTTGGCACTTTTGAGCTTTGACTGAGCTTTCTCCATTGCTTCTTTCAAAGAAGCAGCAGAGGCTGCAGCTGATTTACTTGCATCTACCTCTACGTCAAAGTAGTGAGGAGAACTATCTCCATCTGTCTCTTCAGAGGCAACATTTTTACAGTTTGGAATTGCTTTAACATAATCTCCCTTTTTGACATCTAATGCAGGAGGTGGTCTAAAAGGAGGTGGCAAATGAGAAGGCTGAGTCTTAAGGCTGACATCAGAAATTGTTACAAACGTCTCATTAGTAAGAGAGCCATTCCTGACAAATTCGCTGTGCGGTCCAAAATCATTTTCAAACAGCCCATCGATACTACCATTGACTGGGTGTGACATGACTTTTCTGAGTTGCCTTCCTCTCAACATTTCCCCACTGCAGTCAATATTGAGATGATCATCATTTTCTAGCAGATACTGGCACTTGTAGTCTTTCTTTGGCAAGGAAGTGCTTTTATCAACAACAAAAGTGTATCCAGAAACATCGTGCAGCTGTGTTGTGTGCATGATCCCATTTTGCAAATCTTCATTGCTTCTTTGACCAGCTTTATTACATGCTATGTCGAATTCAATACCACCATCAACTGAATCATATGAATCACCGTTTGAAAAGCATTGATCCTTTGCAGAATGATCCGACTCTTCTGATAGATTTTCAGCTTCTGCTGGAGTCCTATTAATGAGAAAACAGAAATGGATACTTTAGCACCAAGTTCTAAAGTAGCTTGGTGAAGATAGATTAAAATGCTTATGGTTTATCATCCAATAAAAGTAAAGATATATAACCCACATAATAATAATAATAATAATAATATATACATATACATAGACACACATAGAAACACACACCCACACACCATAAATAATAAAATAATTAAAAAACAAATAAAAGATTTAGTCATATAAGCAGTCTGCTATTTCCCATAGAGCTGACAGTAGCAGATAGCAATAGAAGCATCAGATTGCATGTGAAATCAACCATTTCTTAGATCTATAAATTTTCAGATAAGCCATGTCATTTCATATGCACAAGCAACCTTTCAGGACGCAAAGCTGCCAACGGAATCTAGCAGCTATGTCAGCATACATTAAATTCCTTTCCACAGTTCGATAAAAATCATAATGAATCAAGTCAATTAGAACTTCTCTTCTTATTGGTAAAGAATGACGTCAATCTCTCTCCAGAACATCTTATAACTAGCCTTAAAAACTTCACAAACCACAGTTGCACACATGATCCATCCACCTGTAGTTAAATTTTCACTCAAAAATAAATGTCTACTAATAGCGTGTCACAAATCAGTTTCACTTTCTCCTGCACCAATGGAGAGTGATATAACTGGTGTATTGGCTCTCTCAGCCACCCTTGTAATGCAATCGGCAGCTCAGGGGATGGGATAAAAGCAACTCAGCTTCTCAGCATTGCTGGCAAAAACATCAAAGAATTGTCAGTGGCATCATAATGTCAAAGTGATCACAAAAGCACACAGGAACATAAGAAGCTCAAAAGTGGAGCTGTTAGCTATAGCCATGAGCCCACAAGGGTCATGACCTAATTATTATTAAGTAAATAAAGTAGAGTAGAGAATAAAGATTAATTTGAAACCAAGAAAAACAGTTGAAGGCACCTCATAGACAAACATCAAACATAATGGAAACTAGGCATTCACATGCATATGCATAAACATGTTGAAAACTTAGTCAATAATATGCTTTATATATTACAGTGGGAAAAATTACCATTAAAATAACTACATGTAAATTAAAATTTCACATTTACTAGTAAAAAAAAGGGTAAACTGTGCAGTCCCCCTCAAAGAAACAACTGCCTAAATCATCAAGAATCTGAACAATGACCGTAATTTTGAATAAAAAGCAAGAAATGAACAACAACTTGAAGCGATGACATTAATCTTGGTGCACTACCCTCTGAATCAAATTGTTTTGGGCCTTAGAAGTCAAAAAAAGGATATCTTGTTTCTTCTAGTAACATACTAATTTTCAAGCTAGTTGGCAATAACACACCAAAGCAAGTTGAATGCTCTCCCATACCATGATAGGACTCTCTTGCAGGTCTTGCTGCTAGCTGACTAAAAGGGCATCCTTGTCATTGCAAAGAAAAGCCCATGTTTGTACCAAAGACACAAATGACATAATATATTATTTATATATGAATATGTATATATATAAACCCGCAGTGAACTCTTCTTGTTTCATGAGCAGGGGACTGGACCAAAACGAGAAATGTGACAGAGATGAGCAACTCATCCTCGAAGAGGTGCAGTCCTAAGTAAGTCATCGACCATCTCTCTGTCACAGCATCCCCTCCCAATGTCCCTTCTAGGCAAGAGAAAATGTGTTCCAGTCTGGCTACTCTTTCCCATTTTCTAATTGTCATCCTCAGAGCTAGTGACTACTTATTAAAAAGAATCTAGGGAAATTGTTCGAACCATGGAACCTAATTGTCTTGTACAGCGAGAAGCAATGGAAAAAGGGAACAGGAAAATCCTGACACTTGTACTCTTATGACTGAATCCCATTCTTTTGAGGGGGAGCAAAAAACATGCTGATCAATACAAATCGCTTATGGCCTTTTTACTCAATCCCCTAATATAACATTAGTACATATATACAGAGAAATCCAACAGAACAAAAGGATCCTGTGAAATACACATAATCAAACAGTTTAAAAAGCAAGGGAAAGAAAAAGATACCTTAACTTCTAGATGCCATGCAATCGAAAAAGGAGGTTGATGAAATTCTTCCCCTGGAGCTTTGAATAAATCGCTTGGCTGTAAGCATCTTGTTGCGACCAAAGTCTCTGTCCTGCTCCACATCACCAAAATACACATCCCCAACAGCAATACCTCACCCTTAATACCTTTCTCTTCTCACAATCCCAATATCCTAATCTACAATATTCCTCAGTTCCTTTAAATTTAACTAACGCAAAATTCAAATAACAAAAATAAAACAATAACTGAAACTCGAGCTAATTTTGAAAAAAAATACAAAAAAAAAGGGCTAAAAAGTAGTTGAAATTTGAAACTCAAACAAAGCAAGTAAAAGAAAAATAACATTATATTCACATTTTACACACATTTTATAACAAAAAGAAAAAGCAAGCTCCTGAGCATACCAAGCCTCGTCGGAGGAATCACCGAAACCGTTAGATTGGTCCATCATAAACAACTCCTCGTAAGATACTGCAAAATCATGGCCATTGACTCCTCCAAAAACCTCACAATAGTCAAAACCGGAGCTTCGTACATCGAAGAGAACCTCGGCTGCTTCATTGCAGGCCAATGGGAGATCGAGGACAGGAATGGATGAGGCTCGTGACTCGTGGAAACCGCCAAATATCTCGCTGTAATCCTCGACCCGAGGCGACAGAGTTGGGGCTCCGAACTTAGGCGGGCCACCAAACACGTCGTCGTAAGTAAACTTATTAGTGCTTCCATTGCAGCTTCTCTTGGAGACTATGTTCGGTTGGCGAGAATGTGGTAGATTTTCCATGAAAGTGAAGGAAAACGGAGACACGAAGCTCTTGGAACGGACGGACACAGGCACACAGGTCTTCTTTGTTACTTTGCTCTGTTCTGTATGCTTTTCTCTCTCCTCTTTCTCCGCACAGTCTGAAACAGAGTAGAAAAAATGAATAGGGAAAGGAAATAAAAAAAGCCAAAGAACAAAAAGGCAAAGTTTGAAATGACAAAATAGGACTTGAGATTATAGTGTGGGAAACTCCTTTTCCAAATTCTAGAAACTTCAAAATCAAGCAAACTCCTCTTCCAAACGTTCATTTAATAATTTTGTTTTTTTTAAAAGTAAAATGAAGTGTAATTGTGAATAATTAAATCACCTTAAATAAATGTAATGACTTTATTAATTCTAAGGAGGCCTTAAGGTAATTTGAGAACTTTAAATTTTTAATTTTTTTGTCGGTAAGAGTGAATAAAGAATAACGAGATCGGGATGATAAAAAAATTATTTAGAATTTTAATTTTATTGATTAAAAATTAATGTATTTTGTTTTTTAGATGAAAACATAATTTAATTTTGATTCATCATATCAATTCTATTTAAATTTAAATCCTATCGGATAAAATATAAAATTATATTATGTAAAATATAAAATTTATATAAAATAAAGTAAAATATAATATTTTTAAGATATTTTTATTAGTTTAAAAAATAAAGATAATTTAATTTTTTTTAATTGGATAAAAAATACATATATATTAAATACGGTAAATGTGTAATATTTTTAAGAAATTTTTATTGGTTGAAAGAATAAATGTAATTCAATTTTGATCGATTATATTATGCATATATGAAATATGGTGAGAATTTAAATAAATTATTATTTTTTATTTGATTGATTATAAATTATTTTTTAAAAGTAATTTATCTATAAAGAATAAATATAATTTATTATTATTTATGCTATCCATATATTATAAAATTTATTATTCAATATAAAATGAAAACAAAATTCACTAGAAATATATATTATAGAAAATTATGATATAATATATTAAATTAGCAAACAATAACACGTGGAAAAAAAATTTTCTAAAAAAAGTGAAAAAAATACCAAAATAAATAAATGATAATAACTATCTATCAATAACATATATTATTCTATAACATAAATTCATAACAATAAGTTTTTTCAAGCTAATCCTAATTTTGAAAAAATTTTATCACGTGATATCTTATTCTCACTTTTTATTTATTTAATATATTTTTATTTTCAATGTTTATTCACATTATTGCTTTACACTTTTAAATAACTTATTTTTAAAATTAATTATTTTTCAATTAATTTGTGTTGTTATTTTTTAAATTCGTCTCAAGCCTAATATGCACATCAATAACGGACCTTTTCTTTATAACAAAAAAATCATTGGTGCAAATTAAATATTTTTTAGTGTTTTTTTAAATTAACATAATAAAAAAATTTATTATTTCGATGACAAAGTATGGAAGCTAATATTAGCTTGGCATATTTTAATAATGTAGATAGCTTGTATATTGTATTATAAATGAAGAAATTAAGTTAATTAAAATTTAATTATTATAAAAAAATTTAAATTGCTTGATAAGTAATTTTGCTTTCACGAAAACTTTTGTTGTCAAATAATAATAGTTTTTATAAAAATATTATTGTATTAACAAGTTATTTAATTATTAAAATTTTATTTTATCATTTCATAAATTCTCTTAGATTTCTAGTAACACATTATAATATAATAATTTATAATAAATTAATAAAAATTATATATATATATATATATATATATATATATATTACATTTACTTGAAACCAGTAAAAATTAATAAGCATAAACAATATACAATGCATGTTGAAGAAAACTAATATGTTCAAATGACTGAATATATAATTTAATCTCTGAATTTTAATATAAAAAAGAATTTGTATCATTCTAAATTTCAATATCGATATCTTAAACTTCACTATTTTTAAATAATCTTATATATACTTTTCTAAAACAATAATTATTAAATTTTTTTGCTTTTATTTGCTAAATATTAGTTTGAAATGTGAATAATACAATTTTTAAAATAATAATATTTATATTTTTAACTATTTTATAATTGTTTAATCGATTTAATTTTATAAATCGAGATGTTCAATAAGTCAAATAAAGTGTTTAACAGATTCAATTTTTATAATTTAAGATATTCAATAGGTCAAAATGAAAGTTCAGAGTGTCACAAATTTTTTTTTTGTTTTGAAAAGTAAAGTATGAATTTATATATTCAATCATACTTAAATACGTATCTAAATTCAAACATGAGAAAAACTCAACCTCTCTAGATAATTGAACTAATTCTAAATTTCCGAAATATCTTTTACTATTATAAATTTTTTTTAAAAAAAAAGACAATAACTTTATTTTGGAAAGTGAAAGGTTTGACTCCGAGTTCCCTCCATTTTAAAAATTTATCACCAATTTAATAAATATTATTAAAAATAAAAAGGTTATTCATACTGTGTAATTCACAATATTCTTCCAATTCTTTTGGCCTTCTTATCAGTCAAAAAATATACCTATCCAATTGAGCTAAGCGGTTTAATAACTTTACGAAGGATCACATAACCCTTGGTCTTAGCAGTTTATTTGAAAAAATATATAGTATTAATTTAAAATTGAAATAAATTAGTAGATAGATTCCAAATTAATGTATTAAGAGAACATATGATTTTTTAAAAATGAAATATTTTATATTTAGTATTGTGTTAGTATTTTTTTTAGAAAAAATCAAATTGAAAATTTCATTATGAGAATGAGAAAATTATATATAAATATAGAATACAGATCAATCTATTTTTATATTTTTATAAAGTAAATCTAATAATAAACCCTCATACAAAAATAAAAAAACACAGCTTGAAGTAGCTGATCAAGTTAACAGAGTATAATACATGTACTATAGGCGATCGCTTGCTTCACTTAATGGCTATTCATGGCCATTGTTCAACTTCATGATCTTTCTACAAATCTGATTTGATTATCTTCAAATTTCTTGCTTCTGTCGAGAAGGAAATATGTACTTTTTTCTAGATAATTGACCAAATAATAAAATACCATAAATAGAATCACTGTAATACTGAAGGCAGAACTAAAAACTGTCAAACGACTAGATTTGAAAATAAAATATCAAAATATGGACAATAATAATCTGAATTTATGGGTAACAATAATTCATATCTGTATCAAAAGACACAAATCTGAAGATTATTTAACAAAAAAAAGAAACAGAGAAAGACAGTGGATGACCACTGGTGAAATATCCGCCCATGAAAAAAGAAAAAAAGGGTTTAAAGTTTTTTTTTTTTCTCCCTTGCTATGTTAGTATTTTTGATAACAAAATTCCGGTAATTGAACTTCCACCGAAACAAAAATAGAAGTTAGATAACTATATATATTGTCTAGATAAAAAAAACCACAAAATTTAATTTTTAACCACAAAAAAACCAATATTTGAACTTAATAATAATTTTAACACTACAATTAAATTGTAATATATCTCTTCTTCTTTATATGAGGTGATATTAATTTTTTTATCTTTATTTTTTTCTTTTTCTTTTTTTTTCTTTTAGCAATCGTAATATTTGGTACTATTATCAATATAATTTTAATTTGTGACAAATCAAGTAATTTGGATATAATATATTTGTATATAATTGAGATTTAAAAATTAAAATAATTTATTATTAATTGATAGAATTACTATTGAAATTAAAATGAATTATGAGTATTATGGAAGATTTTAGCATAATTTTGATATTTATGTTATTGGTTGAAGCAAAAAAAAGAGACTTAAAAACTAAAATCATTTTTTATTGATTGAGATTAAATTTTTATCTCTATATTCTGATGAAAAAAAAAATCATATACATAATATTTATTTATTCTATTGTAGAACTATTAATAAAATTGAAATTATTTTTTTTCTTTTGATAAATAACAAAATATAATTTTTTTAGAATTCTAATTATTGTGATCCCAACGATTGCTTTTTTAATATGATGGTATTTTAACAATTAGGGTTAGATAAATTTTAAGTATGGAATTAAATTATGATTTTGGTAATGTGATGGATTAATTCTTAAAATTTATGTAAACTATAAAATAATATTCATTACTCTCTCACGCAATAAGCACGAAAAGCGCAGGTTTTCATCTAATTAACTAATTAATATTTAAACTCAAATGATGATGATTAGTACTTACATCTAATATTAAGAAAAAGAATTATATTTTAATATAAAAAATTAATAAAAAGGACAAATTTTACTAAAAATTAACATTAAAATTCAGTCAGTAATTAGCATATTTAAATTTAAATTTAAAGTTATTACAAACAAAATATTAAATTACAAATATGAATAATAAATGCAATGCATGTCCTTAACTAAAAAAAATAAAACTATATAAGAAGAGATAATGAAAATCTCATAAATGAAACCTTTCTGTCTATATATATTTGTCTTTTATAATGCTTTTTGTCCTCATATTATTAGCATATAAAATTCAGAAAATAAAAAAACAAAATGTTAATTAGATAAATGGGATGAAATAATTGTAGTAAAAGGACAAAATCATTGAGAACTAGGAAGGGATTTTTGGTCTATATTATGATTTTTTGGACTTGAAGTCAATTAAAATTTTTATATGATTATGTGAGATTTTTCCAGCTGGAAGATCCTAATCATTAAATCACTACTCAATTCAATTGCATTACCTACCATATATCTTTTGTTAATTAATCATCATATGACCTTTATCTTATAGTAGTAATAATGGTAATAATAACAATAATAATAATTTCTCAAAAATAATTAAATAGTAACAGATAATTAATAAAAAAACACAGTTGATTAAATTCCGAACTGAGTCTCTAGTAATAAAATCTGGGTACTGGTTATTTTCCAAAAAAAACATAGTCGATATTAGAGATGACTATTTGAATCAATCAAATAGTGTGTAAAATTTGTGATTTTTCTCTCTTAAGCTATTTAAACTATTTCGTGAATCGATACATATTATGATTTCTAATTTATTTTAAATAATTTTTTAATTTTTAAATTAAATCAAATGCTACTTTATTTATAATTTTCTACTTAAAAATAATTATAACAGATTTATAAATAAAAGCACATACTACCTAAATCTTCTTACAAAAATTCTTAATTGCTGCCGTTGATATGTCTCCATGGTTGGAGAAGAGGTTCATTCACATGCCAAATCCAATCCAATAATAATCACATAAAGCTAAGGTTGTTAAAAGGAGAGAAGAGAGATCAGTTGTTGACATTTAATTTTCAAAAAAAAAGAAGGGTGGATAGTCCATGTCTACAACGTGGCTAGCATCCATGCGTTAGGAAGGTTTTGAATATTTGATAGTCACATTAGATTACTAAAGTGTCCTCAGCCCTCTATTGGGACAATTTCTTCATTTTTATATATGCTCATGCTTTCAAAAATTATAATTTTACCTCTATAATTTTTAAAAAGTTATCATTTTGATTCCGTATTTTGAAAAATAGACTTATTTTTATATTTTCTCTCATTATATGATATTGTCTTTATATAAAAACAATCTATATTTTGCGGTTAAATGTTTTGTTAAAAGATAGAAATATTCTTAAATCTCTCTCTGCTACGGTAGATCTCTTTTGCTTCTCTTCCTCATTTTTCTCTTTTTGGATAAATTCCTTTAGTACAGATCAATCAATAAAATATTTTTTTAAAAAATCAATCAATAAAAAAATCCATAAGATTTGGACTTGCAAGTTTTTTCAACTATTTTTCTAAGAAATTAAACCAGAAATTTGCTAGAAATCAAAAACTAGATATAATAGTCAATCTTGGCAGTAAAGTAATTGTTAGAGGTGGGTTTATGATCACCATCATCATCATCCTTACCTTCTTTCTTTACTTTAATTGGCATGGGTTTGTTGCACCAATTAGGACCATTTTACTTGAGAGAAAATAGGAAAATAAGATAGAATTGGAATGTGTTTTGAGAGAGATTTACAAATTGGATCAATTAAACACTTAGGCTATGTTTAGTGGTGAAATGATGATGGTGGTTATGGTGGCGAAGCGGTAGTGTTATGAGAATTACATTATATGTGATGTAATCTTTATTACTTGAAATTAATGTAATGTTCATTATATCACAAAAGCACATGTATTGTTCATTACATCAAGTCACTCTAATCAAAACTCTACACTACCACCACCTCAACCATAACCTTCGCCACCATTCCTCCACCACTACCACTCTTCCTCCACCATTCCACCACCACTACCATTCCACTGCTATTGTTTCTCCACCACTAGCGTCACTCGACCGCTACCGTTCCTCTACCACTACCGCTACCACCACCACCTCAACCACTCCACAACCACCACCACCTCAACCACTCCACAACCGCCACCATTCCTCTACTACTACCACCATCATAACCATCATCGTTCCACTACCACTACTACCACTGCTCTATCATCACCATTGTAGCCACCCCATGACAACTCCACCACCACTACAACTATCACCACCGCCACCACTCTACCACGACCATCGCAGCCACCACTCTACCACCGCCACCATATAGTAAAAATTATATTTTAATGATTAATATGCAACATGGAATAAAAATTTTATTTTATTACCAGAATAGGAAGATTATAATGAAAAAGTACTAAACATATCAAAATGCTCATAATATTGTATATTTAATTTAATTTATTCAATGAAAATATATAAAAAAATTGATTTTTAATGACTCTAACTTTTATTTTAGTAGATTACATTTTTTTTGGGTGACCTTCTTTTGATTTGTTACTTCAAATAAATTTATAAAACTAAATGGTGTTTAATAGCTATATAGCAAATAGCTTTTAGTTCAAATATTTCTTTTGTACTATAATAATGAGGTGGTGGAGTGGTATTTGAGGTGGTGGTGATAGTGATAGTGAAGTGGTAGTTGTGATGGTGGGGGATGGAGTGGTAGTGGTGGTGGTGATTGCTAATTATATTAAATATTTACAAATAAACATAAAAAAGGATAGTAATTACATTCTATAAATTTTCTCAATTAAACATACAAATAGAATCTTGATTACATTCCATTTTTCATTGTATTATATTTTTAACTGCATTACATTGTATTCATTCAAACAAGACATAGTCTAAGTGCACGATAGACCATTCACAAAGCTCAAGATGACACGAGGTTAAAATTACAAAGTTAATGGACTGAATTTATGTACTTTGCCAAAGTTTAACGGATAAAATATGATGAATTCAGTTATATTTGATCGGATATGATGCAATATAATGTAATAAAAAATGTATGCAATGAAAAATGTAATTTGATGAAATATAATTAACATTCTATTATTATATTTCGTAATATAATTAAGAAAATTTGTGGAAGGTAATCACCATTCTATTTTTATTTGTAAATATGTAATGTATTTGCATACCACCATCATCATCACCGACTTCCACTACCACTTTAAGACATCACTACCTCCATATTATTATTAATAAAAAAAATATTTGAATTAAAAGTTATTCATTATATCAAGCTATTACCGACGATTTAGACCTATAAACTATTTGGACTATAAAATTAAAAAAAAATAAACTGAAAAAATGTAGGGTAATAAAACAAAAGTTAAAGTCATTAATAATTAATTTTTTCATATATTTCCATTGAATTAATATAATACAATATAAAATTAAGTGTATTTTAATATTTTTAATGATTTTCATTCAGTTCTTCTCATTTTTCTAATAAAATAAAAAATAAAATAAAATATTTATTTTGTAGTGGATATTAAATACTAAAATATACTTTTATTATTTAGTGGTGAGTGATGATTGGAGTGGTCGGAATAGAGTGCTTGAGGTAGTTATATAGTGGTCGGGAGTGGTGATAGTTATGTAGTTGCGGTTGGGGTGGTCTAGTGGTGGTAGCAGGGTGGTGCTTATAGTGGTCCAGTAGAATGGTTTGAGGTAGTGATGGTGTGATGGTGGAGGTGCATAGGGCAGCTGTGATGGTGTGATGGTGGAGGTGCATAGGGCAGCTGTGATGGTGGTGGTGAGATGGCCTCAAATATCAATTTTGTAATTTGTGCTGATTTAGTTTACAGTCGTGTGGCCCACAACCGCCCATCATGTATATGATGTGATGTGATGACCTGACCGTGGCCAAAGCCAAAATCAATATAAGTACATATATTCCAAATAATAAAAGGGAATTATATTAATTTTTAAGTCAGTATAGAAGATTATAGTAATATTGTATAAAGAGGAAATCTTTAATAAGGTATAATGTTTGCGTTGTTTGGAAGATTCTTTGAGACAAAATAATAAAAAGGATAGATTCATAGAATTAAGTTCTTAGAATCAGAATTTAGTACACTGTCTTTTAATTACTTTGCTATGTCTCCAATTTACCCCACAATTAGCACAAATATACAAATTTAAAGTATTAATGTCTCTCACCTTTTTTAGTTTAGTTCCCACTTTTAGAAAGTAAAAAAATAAAATCAATCTCAATTTTTAAATTAATTGTTAAATTAGATAATCACTATAAATTTGAAATCAATTTAAACTATCCTCAATTCCAATCGGCGGGTGGTTTAGTTAGTTTTCTCGTTTACGTGAGGAGTAAGAGGTCTTAAATTGGAATCCTCTCGACTATATCTGTTTTTATTGATTTGGTGAGTCAAAGGAAGGTTATCTCTTCTTATGTAGTCGGCAGTATTGTTTTTGCTCTGAAATAAGGAATTCCATTGATAATTGAAATTAGTAACCATAAATATGTGATTCGAGACTTTAGGCTAAACAAGAAGGAATCCTAGCTATCATATCTCATCTCTTGCATATTAGTCTAATTTAGAATTCATTGCTTATGTTTGAAGTCATGTAGAGACTTTTCATTCAATTAATAAAGGCAAAGCTATTATTTATTTATTTTTTCCAAAAAATTATTATGATGTTTTATTCATTAATTTTTTTCCAATTAGCTAATTATAATGATTATTAGCTGGATATAGAACACCCTTTTTCCTTTTTTTTTGTTTTTTCTTTAACCATTAACATATTAATGTGATCATAATTTAAATGCATAGTATTATAATTTAATAAAATCAAATATTTAAATATTATTATTATTTATAAGCCATGTTATACAACTGGTTACACATAATCATAGCCATAAAACCGATTTCAACCAAGAAAAATGAAATTAAAATCCGTAGAAATTGATCAATTGAGCTGAAATTAGAGATTTTAGCTAAAATTTGAAATAGAAATCAAAATTGTTACAACAAGATTTTGAGCTTTTTAGGATTTAGATCATGTCAAAACTTTATCTCTATAACATTCGGTAATATAATAATACCTTTTAGAGGTTATTATTTTTTTTATGATATGTCTCGTACGTTGACTATGCTCGTTATATATTTATACTCATTTAATTTTTTTTTAACCTATATAATATTGAAAAATAAATTTTTATTTAAATTAAAATAATACAATTGATTAATTTATATTAAAATTTATCGTACAAGTTACTTGTAGTAAGACTATTTATGAATTTTATTTTATTTTATTTATAACGAAATAGTCTTAAAATAAAATTCAACACAATTTCTATACCTAATCCTTCAGTCTTTAATTTATAAATATAAATTCTTAAAATCTTAATAAATGTCGAAAAGGAAAATTAAGTCATCATTCAATCTTCAATCTTGTATCTTCAACGTCAAATCAATATCTATATACAACTATAATGAATAATAATAATAATAAATTATTTTTTATTGCTGGTAAAAAAAAAAGCAGATGATCTAATTTGATAATGGTAATTAATTTGGCCAATTACAGTATTACTTACTCAGGACATTAGAGAAATGAATATATATACGTATACATAAATTGTTAAAACCCCAAAAAGTAATCCAAAATAAAAATATATAGTTCTAGTATTTTTTTTAGTTTTATAAATACGATTTTTCCATCAACCATACGGAAAAAAGAAGAGTATATTTTTTTATTTTGTATTATCTATATGTATTTATTTAAAAAATAATTTTTAGATATTATATCTAATCAAATAATAAAATGCAACTCTCAATCTTGCTCGAGGGAAAAGAGTGTCGAACCGCTCATCCAATCATTCGTTAGTATAAAATATAATTTTCAAATTAACTACGATTATATTTTAGTATATTTTAAATTATAGTAAAATCAAAATAGAAAATTCTATTATTCTCCCCTTTCTTGCATTTATATATAGCATAAAAGCAAACTTTGCAGGAAACATTAAAGGATTTAGCATTTAAATTTTAATTAAATTTTTTTTATGATAAAATTTCTTTTTTTCTAAATTGAGCTAATTAAATAAATAATATCATTTATATTATTTAAAATTTAAAATAGCTTATATTACGGAATAGATTCTAAATTTAAAACAGGCCGGCAGTTTGAAGAGCCGTGATGGGTAGCTACACAATTATATGAACTGAAAGAAGATTCAAATGGCCTCCCTCCTCTAAAGGTAAAGAAAAGATTCAAAGGGCGTCGCGGCCAGTTCAACTTTCTAAGCAATGGTCCATTTGCCTTCCGGTGACCAATCGAACTGCAAATATTGGGCGGTGTATGGATAAGTGCCAGTAAATCTGTCGAAAAGCCACAAAGATAATTGAAATCTGAGGTGGGCCCCTTTTCTTTCATGAGATGATACCAATTACCAATACCAATGTCCTTCTCTTTTTGTGATGGGGCCCTTTTTTTTTCCCTCTTTTTCCCACTCTCCTTGGCCAATGCTCACTGCTCACTAAAATCGTCATTCTACCATTTTATTTTTTGGAAAAGGTATTTAGCTCCTCGTCGTTCTGCCAGTTTTTCAGAATATTGCTAGAGGGCAAACATTCACTTAATTCAGTCAATCTGAATAACATTTAATCGAAATATATAAGTTATTTTTTTATTTAATCTAATTTAAACAAATTAATTTGTAATTTATAATTTGAACGAATTAATTGAATCAAAATTTATAATTAACTGAAATAAAACTGAAATATTTGTAATCTGCAATTATTTACTTAATCAAAATGACATAGTTTTGATTATCAATTGATTTGATTAATTCGGTTAACCAAATTTTTAACTGAATATTTATTCATGTAATTAAATTTGCCGAATAAATTGAATTCGTCGAACTCTTATATCGAACTATTCGTTTTAAAACTCATTGGATGTGCATTTATTATTATTTTTTTGTTGTATTTGAATGTTTGAACAGATATTAGTTGGAGTCATTGTATTTGAATTTGTTGATAGTGAACTTTTAGACTTTATGGATATGTCAAACGAAATTAATATTCAACATTAAACAACGATTAAAATAAATTAATAAATTCTTTTTCTTTCAGAAACTTTCGGTTGCTGGGAGGGCACACCGTTGGAAATTTAAGCCTATTTAATTATATACACGTACGAAATTAATGGTCAGTGTTCCAATTCAAGACTAGGGTTTGAAAAATACACTATAAAAAGAATTTGAAAATATATTATACACATGGATCATTAATGCTATGTTTGAAAAAAGGGAGGAACTAAAATTTATTTATTATTTATTTGAGCATGATAATTGATAATGGTTTCAAATTAACAGCTCTCTTTGAGAATGGAGGCTTCAAGCCATAGATAGACTGTGTTTGTTAATAATATTGAATTGGGCTGGGCCCATTGCAAGTGTTCCATCATCCACATAACCGCATTCTACTACAAAATTTTTGGTGTTTGATAAGAAAAAAGGAAATTGAATATAACTAAGCCTAAGAGTCTTTGTGTGCTCCTTTAACATTTCACATGAACCAAATTTGGTTTTATACCACTCTGAACCATCAGTTCAAACAATCCATTTGCCTCTTTTATCTTTCCCTCTTGACAAAGTGCATTAACCAACACATTAAGTGTAAACACATTAGGTTGCACACCTCGATCCACCATCTCGTTGAATAAGCACTTAGTGTCTTCCCATTCACCAAAAGAACATAGACCTTGTAACAGTGAGGTATACACAAACACACTCGGAGAGATCTCCCTATTCTTCATTTGCACAAAAAGCTCTTTTGCCTTTTCTATCAATCCATCCTTACAAAGACCATCGATAATACAGGTGTAAGAAAATACATCAGGCTTACAATCCATACCAGATTTACCAGTCCTATTAACCAACTTTTCAAACAACTTAAGAGCAACACCTGTATTACCTGTTCGACACAACCCATTAATCAATATATTAAATGCAAATATATCAGGCCTACAATCAAACATGTCCAGTTTCTTGAAAAGCCCAGTTGCCTCTCTAATTTTATCCTCCATACACAATCCCCTTATTAAACAGTTAAAAGTTATAATATCTGGCTTTTAACCCCTTCTCATTATCACCCCCAGTACTGCAAAACCATCGCAAACCCTTTTTATGTTACAACAGGAATTAAGCAAAATATTCAATGCAATGTTAAGTGACAACAACCCAACTGAGTCCATTATTTTGCAAAGCGAAATAACATTAAAATGGTGCTTATTTTTAGCCAGAGCCCCTAACAATAAACTGAACGATGACTTTGCAGGGGCAGGTTGCATCTGAACCATCTGATCAAAGAAGTGAAGTGCTTCGTGGAGAGTAATGTTACCTGACTTGCAATTTATGGACAAGAATTTCTCAAGCGAGGTTTTGTTTTTGGAGTTGGCGATTGATTTGGAATTGCTAGTGAATTCCATTGAGTTTCTGGGATTAGTGGTGTGTTTATACCGATTAATGAACAAGGAAGAAAGCATAACACTTGAAGCAATAGCTGAAGAAAGTGATGATGTACCAGCAATAGAATGTAGAGACAATTGTGGGATTTTGGAGACCATTTTCAGCAGCACTAAAAGGGTTCCTTTAGTTTAGTTTGCAAAAATTAGGTTTCTTCGGTACTGTGTAAATGGTGCTAAACCAATATTTGAAGGCTTCTGAGTCTATCTCATGTCCATTTAATAAGATTGTCGAGGGAAAAGAAGTGAACATTCACATAATATGATTTTTGCAGTTAGGAGCTGAAAGCCAGAAACAATGCACGAGTTGATGCTTGCTGGTTACTAAAACTAAAATTTATCAAACCCATTATCCTATTCTACAAGAAATAGTCCTCATGCTACACCTGCCAATAGAAGAAATATGAAATTAGGTTCTATATATGTCTTCAAATATGATTTCTATTCATTAATTGAATCAACATCACATAGTGAATTTCACAATTTTAGCAGACTTCAAAATTAGTATCTAACCTAATTGAAGTTTATTAAATAATTTTCTATTTCCCACCTTAAAAACTGCCAATAAGATGTTTTAACTAACCAATCATTTGTGTCAAACTTACATGCTTGAAGAGCAAAATAACATTATAACTAGGGATGGCAGTGCGTAGGGGACCCACAAAAACTGCCATGCCTGTAACCAAACCCATTTAAATTCACACTTCCATTACTCATACTTATTTTACACCCTATTAGAATAACAGTAAATACTATCCAAACCCATACCCGTTTAACATAATCACAAAATCAATGCAATACACAAACACCCGAACCTTATAAATACTCGTATAAACACAACAGACGATATAGTTTACTTACCGTATTCGATCAGGGACGCTGCATGCTGAGAACTCTTTGCACTGCCACAGACAGTACCAACAATGTAGTTGCGGTGAACGATGGTTGTCAAACAAAGGGATCAAAATGGGGCGGCGAGCGGTAGAAAGGGATCTGCGCCGCGCAAAAAGAGTATGAGTAGTGAGAGATGGGTCTCTGTCGAAGATGATGGTTCAGATGATGAATTGAGAAGAAGCTCTCGACAAGCAGAAAGACAATTACAGATTTATAGCTAGCGACTCACATTTCAGAATTTAGCTTCACTTTCATACCTAAGAAACTATAAAACGCTCCGTTTAGGCTCTTGGTCCGGTTTAATCAGTTTCTTAAAATCAAACCCAAGACCGAGTTTCAAAAGCTATTTGCTTGTAGTGCTATAAACAAGTCGACCCGAGTTCTGGTGAACTCCAGCTTCAAAATCTGAGCTCCAACTTAGCTTATTTAGAAATAGCCAAGCTGGAGCTCGGCTCGAAAACCATAAACAAATCAATCTCGAACTTAAGCTTAAAAGTTATTAAATCAAAATGACATCATTTCAATATAGGTTTAAATTTAATTAATTTTGACTTATTAAGTTAATTCATGAGTTCGATTAGGCTAATGGGCTGAGTTTGGACTAATTAGTTTATTAGATGAATTCAATAACTTGGCTTAATACAATTATTAAACACGTTTAAAAAAATTTTTACCGAACTTTAAATAGCTCACGAAGCATAACTAAACTAAATTACCTTCCCGCCATGAGCGAATTTTAAAGTCTGCTGAAGTTGCACCATTATAATATTTATTTAACATTGTATCATAATATTTCTGTAAAAAAAAAAAAATTTCTTTCTTACAATTATTTATTGCAATCGACTTACGATATCAGATGGAAAAAATTGACTTCTAACACTTGTATATTTTTTGAATCTTTATTCGGTTTTGCTAAAGAAGAATAAAGAATGAGAATTCAGTAAACTTACATATAAACATTATTTATGCAACTAACTCCTTTTAATTTTCTTTTTTAATTATAGATCCAATCATATAGAACAAATTTATTGTTCAATCAATTCTTGTACTTTACAATTTTTTTGACGTTGCTTCCAGAAAACAATTAATCCCATTCTGGAATAAATATCAAACAGGATTAGGAATAAATCCCACCTTGGAAGCTTTAACTGCAGTTATACAATCCAAATTAAAACAATGGTTATGGCTACAGCTTCTAGAGAGTTTTTCTAATGTTAGTTGATACCGTTTTATCATATCAGCTTGACGTTGCCTTTTGTACAGGAAATTGTGGAAGCAATTTAAAATATTTGTCGAAGTTATCATCCTTTGAGAGCCACTCTATTACTGTTTCGAATATACCTGCACTTGGTGACACATTTCTTGCTACCATTTTATGAAGAAGGTCAATCACTTTTGCATTCTCATTATTCTGGCATAAACCCCGCATCAAGGAGTTAAATGTGACCTCATTTGGAATACAACCTTTCTTCTCCATCTCCAAAAATAGATCATTTGCCTTCTCCAATTGCCCTTCTTTACAGAGTCCATGAATCATGATACTGTAGGTCACGACGTCTGGAACACAGCCTTTCTCCTCCATTTCCAAATATAAATCATTTGCCTTCTCCAGTTGCACTTCTTTATAAAGTCCATGGATCATGATATTGTAGGTCACAACTGTCGGCTTTAAACCTCCATAAGACAATCTATAGAAAAGGTCCCAAGCAGTGTCAAGCATGCCCGTTTTACACAAGCCATCAATAAGGCAGTTGATGATTTCAACACTTAACTCAAACTTGCAGTTTTCTAAGCTATGAAACACATCCATTGCCTCTGAAACACAACTATTTTCACAAAGGCCACGAATATAAATTAAATACGTAGTGGAATCCAGTGAAATATCATGATTTTCCGGATGCTGCATCTCACCAAATAGCTTCCGTGCATCCTCAACCTTACCTGCTTGGAAAAGACCATTAAACAAGATGTTGTATGTAATGATGGTTGGTCGAATCCCTTCGCCCTTCATATCCCGGTACAATTTCATAGCTTCTTGTACCTTCCAATCCTTGCAATAACCATTGATCAATGTGTTGTAGCTTACAACATCATGTTGAATCCCCTTAGTCACCATAGAAAAAAAAAGCTCCCTCCCCTTATCAATCATACCCACCAAACAATAGCCCTCAATCAATGAGTTATAACAACAGGCATTTGGTTTTACACTGCTCTGAACCATCAGTTCAAATAATCCATATGCCGCTTCTATCTTTCCCTCTTGACAAAGTGCATTAATCAACATGTTAAATGTAACCACATTAGGTTGCACACCCCAATCCACCATCTCAATAACTATGCATTTAGCATCTTCCCACTCACCCAAAGATAATAGACCCTGTAAAAGTGAGCTATACACAACCACATCTGGAAAAATCCCCATATCCTTCATCTGTACAAAAAGCTCTTTCGCCTTTGCTATTAAACCATCCTTACAAAGACGATCAATAATACAAGAATAAGAAATTTTATCAGGTTTACAGTTCATGCCTGATTCACCATTCCCATTAACCATTTTTTCAAGCAACTTAAGAGCAACACCTGTATTCCCTGTTCGACACAACCCATTAATCAAAGTACCGAGAGTAAATGCATTAGGCCTGCAACCAAACATGCCCATTTTCTTGAAAAGTCTAACTGCCTCACTAATTTTGTCCTCCATACACAATCCCCTGATCAAAGAAGTAAAAGTCACAATATTTGGCCTATAACCCCTTCTCATTATTACCCCCATGACCACAAAACCATTAGAAACCCTTTTCACATTGCAACAGGAATTGAGCAAGATATTCAATGCAATGAAGTCTGACAACAACCCAACTGAATTCATTCTTTTGCAAAGCAAAATCACATCAGAATAGAGCTTATTTTTAGCCAGAGCACCTAACAAAAGATTGAATGATGAATTTACAGGAGTGGGTTGCATCTGAATCATGCAATTGAAGAAGTGAATTGCTTCATGTAGAGTGATATTACCTGACTTACAATTTATGTTCAAATATTTCTCGAGTGGGGTTTTGCTTTGAGGGTTGGGGATTGAGCTTCTTGGTTCATATTTGGAATTGCAAGTGACTTCAATTGAGTTTCTGGGTTTTGAACTAGTATCTGTATGTTGATTAGTGAACAAGGAAGAGAGTTTACCACTTGAATTAATTGTTGAAGAAAGCGATGATGCACCAGAAATACAACATAGAGATGATCGTGGGATTTTGGAGACCATACTAAGCTGAGCTGAAAGGGATTCTTAACTTCAATTTGCAAAAATTGCATGCAAAGATGGGTGCTAAAGCAAGATTTGAAGGCATCAGCATCTATCTCATTTCTGGTTAGTAAGACTGCAGGAGGAACAGGAATTGAGGATGCACAAAATATGGTTTTCGCCGCCAGGAGATGAAAGACAGGAACGATGCCATAATTGAAGCTTCCCTGATAGTAAGACTAAATTTTCCACATCCATTCTCATATTCGACAGAAGATAGGCATCATACTATTCCTGCCAATAAAAGCTGTAAGAAATTAGATTCTATACGCATTTCAAATACGATGTCTATTCATTACTAAATAAAGTTACAAACACATTCAAGTTCATTAAATAATTTCCTATTTCCAACCTTACAAATTGCTAATAAGATATTTTAACTAACCGATATAAGATATTCAAAGTTAACCATTATAAAATCTTGACAAAGAAAGCGACACGACACTTCAACGGTCATCATTACGAAGTTAGCAGCATTAAAAGCGACAGAAAACATTATTTTGTACCTTGTCACCCATTAGTAAGATGATTAATTACTGCCATATATATTATGTATATATAACCTTTAAAAATCATGATCCTGTCCAGTCAAGATTCGGCTTAAACATATGAAATTAACATTCAAATCCAGGAACTTTAATTTTATTCTAGATTTATTATAATTAACCTTAGCTAACTTCGCACAATTAATTCATAACTCCTCATAATAAATAAGAGCTAAATCAAGTTATCACGACCCGAAATCATGGGCCGAAACTGTACTAGGACTTAGATAAGCTTAAGACCCGTAGTAAACCTAAACCACAATAATCATAATAATACAACTGTTCTTTAACAATAGTGAGACCATAAAATTTTCACATGTACTGATCCAATAACCGCATAATCTGAGCCCAATAATCGATATGGCACAATATGGTTACTGGTCATACATGTATCCAAACAAATAATTTAAGACAGTTATAATTTCATAAAATAACCCACTTATAGTATTACATAATTCTTGCAACTGGTCCAATAATATTTATACACAATGAAACTCTTAGGATGACAATATATTAGTTTAATTAATTGCATAAATACCAAAATATACCTTGATAGCCTTGTGAGGAAGACTAGAGAGCTATAGCTGTCTTTGAACAAAAACCTACTTCCTAGAAGGTTGGGTGAGAAAGGAGGGTGAGTTTTCCAACTCAGTGAATAATAATACATAATATATAATCTAAGAAGTCAAACAAAATGACCCTAAACTCTTCTAATTGAGCATTCATCAGTCATGCAATGTTAGTCAAGTGGTTGTTAATCAATGAAATCACCTTAATAGGATCATACTCTCTCCTAAGCATGTTTTAATATCGATCGTATCATATAATTCCATTGTTCTGTGACTTGTGCACTCAGGGAATCTACCATCGTTTAGCGAAATCATAATAAAATAAAAACAATTTTCATAAAACAATTTTTCTTTATAAAAATATTTTTCCATGACACGTGTCATAATCCTGAGTGCACAAGTAGGAGGCGCCATTCTCACTGCTTACGGCCCACTGACAGCATTCTCACTATGCCCATACTCTTAATCCCAGGTGATTCACGTCGTCTCAACTCTCACACAACAATCACATCATATTAAAGGCAAGCAACCATTCACAAAATTTATTTATGCAATCCTTATGCATTTAAGTACTTGAAAATAAATAAATAAATGCAAGATTTAAAATATGTTATGCATTCATGAATATGGTAAGCATTATTTATTATTACTCAAAATGATGGTAGGATTTCAAATTCTAATTTGGATTATAACTTGGAGGAACAGTAAATGAGCTCGGATAATCTAAATAATTTAAGAATATTAGAAATGAATTTCATCAGATAATTGACCAAAATAAATAAGATAAAATATTAAAAAATTAATCTAATAAATCATATCCATTCTAACAGGTATAAATTAACTAGACTCTGCACTATCTACCTGTTCCAATATCCATAATTTCAATCATTCTATTATAACCTTCCAAACAATCCAACTTACTATCATCATGATAATTCATATAACACCATTTTAATTTCAAAATAAAGATTACATTTCTACCAATAAATTTCTTTTTACTTAATTTATTCCCAGTCTCCAAATACTCTATAATTTATTTACTTTATTTGATCTTCAATCCTTAGTGATCATAAAAAAGCACATTCATATATCTAATTACTTAACTCTTGATTCTAACAACCTCAAAAAATACATTTGCATTTCTACTTGTAATCAACTTCAACAAACTATAATTTTCTTAATATTATATTTCACTCTTATTTATTGTTCAATTTCAATCTCTTAATTCAAACAAAAACACACGAACAATTCCACTATTTAATCCACAATATATATTTACTCAATCATATTAAAATTCCATTTTATATTTACTTCATAACAATTACCTTTAATTTTCCTCAATTAAATTTATTCAATAACCTAAATTGTTTTAATTAATTAAATCTTTTTTACCTAAATCAATATTCACTGACCCATATTTTAATTAACTAAATAATCCTATAATTTGTCTCTAATCCCAAATTAATTTAATTTCATCATCTTATTCATTACAGCTTATTTTTAATTTATTCAAACCTTAGTAACCCAAATCACACTCAATTAGTTCTAATTAGCCAAAATCCATTAATTTAAACACTTAGATGTTCCACAACTAATTTTATTTAATACTAACCAAATTAATCCTCAATTAATGAAGGTTCCCTAATCAATTTAGTACTTGCTACTCCAAATCAACTCACAAATTTTTAATTTGCAAAATTTCAGCACTTTAATTCTTAAACCATTCCTGTCGTATATACCTATACAGATACCACATTCTGTTTCTAATAGAATTAGTTCAATTCCATCAATTACCCATTAGCAGTAATTCTAATATACATAAACTTTAATAATAAAGTCCATTAATAACTTATTCTAGAATTTGTAGGTCTTAATAATAAAATCCATTATGTATTTACCTAAATTGCTCTAATTTATTAAAACCTTCTACACAAATTAATATTCATCAACCCTTTAATTAATCCTTAACTAATTTATGTCCTTTAATTTTAATTTTTAAAATTCTGCACTTACTTTAATTTAGCACTAACCTAAATTAATCCATAATTAATCAATAATTAATTAAAATCCTTAACCAATTGATTTTAATCATCACACATAGCTAATTTACGTTCAACCAATTAAATCATCTAGTTAATTCAATTACCACATTAATTATATCTCAATACCAAAATTAAATAAATTAACCAACCACAAAAATGATAAAAATTAACTGATGATTTTCTGGAAATTAAAATTTCAGTACTCCTAACACCAATCACAGTCCAAAAATTAATTATTCGAAGACAATTAGTGCAAGGAACCGCTGAAGCTCACCGTAAATCAAGCACCGAAGATGGAACTGGCGTCAAATGGTGGCGCTGTGGCTTTGATCGCGCTTGAGGGCTGCGATCGAGGCTGAGATCGCTACTGGACTGCCTGGTTGCTGCGTTCCGGCATTGCAGGCTGAAGATGGTGGGGCGAGGAAGGTGAGCGGCGATCGGCGCGAGGGCAGGCTGAGGTCGCGCACGGTATCAGACGGGGTTGGAGTTGAGCGGCGACTGGGCTTGCTGGCTCGCTGGGACGGCACAAGAACTGGAGCTCTGCTAGTTCGTCACTGTCGCACACGAAGGAGGGAGATGGAGGAGACGGCGCGACGCTAGGCAAAGTGCAGCTCCTGCTGCGGTGGTCGGAGGAAAAGTGAGAGGGAGATATCGATAGAGAGAGTAAGAGAAGAAAGAAAAGGGAAAGAGAGAGGAGAGGAAAAATAAATCAAAGGTATGGGCTATAGTTTTTAAAATGCTATGGGTCGTTCCGATTTGATTTGAATTGGTTTGACCCGATTCAACATTTTATTCCATTTTCATCGGTTTTTAGCAAACCAAACAGGTAATGGCCAAATTAAATATCCATGTGCATACATTTAAAAGTTAAAATTTTACAATTAAATTGAAATGAAATCATTTTTAAAATTAAATTCACACTTCAGTTGCTCATACTTATTTTAAATCCTACTAAACTAACCATAAATACTATCCGTTTAACATAATCACAAAATCAATGCAACACATAAACATCGGTGACCTTATAAATACTCGTTTAATACAAGAACCTGCATGAAAAACGCTATATAAAGTTCAAACTCAATTCCAACACACAATCAAAATATAATAAAACTAAAATAAAAGACAATGTATTAGATTTATCACCTCTTCCTGTAGTCCCTCAAGATGTTAAATTTTGAGTCTTCTGGCAATTAAATCAAATTCATCATATTCAATGAATATATAATTTTAATCACATACATTATGTAGTCTAAAGGATAAAAGATTCTTAAGAGAATAAAAGAAAAAGAAACAAACTATTCAGGCTTCAACCAGCTTGATTCTAAATGTTACTGGACTCGATTTGTTTAAAATTCAAACTTCCATATTAATTTACAACACTCATCAAAAACAAGTAGGATCTACGGAAGAAACAGACAAGAATTTGACAAGGTAAGAGCACACGAACAATATAGTTTACTTACCGCATTCTATCAGGGATGCTACTTGCTAACTACTCTTCGCAGTGCGACAGACAGTACCTACAATATAGTTGCTGTGAACGATGACCGTGAAACAAGGGAATCAAAACGGAGCAGCAAGGAAGCTGCGAGTGGCGCAAAGAGGGTATGAGCAGTGATAAATGGCGAAGATGATGGTTCGGGTGATGAATTGAGAAGAAGCTCTCGATGAGCAGACAAATGAAAATTACAGGTTTCGACATTACCTAGCGACTCTTATTTCATATGAAACAGTTCGTTTAGACTCTTGGTCCGGTTTAATCAGTTTGTTAAAACAAAACCGAAGACCTAGTTTCATAAGCTAGGGATGGCTGCTTTATTATTGAAATTAGTCGGTTCAAAATTTTTAAAATGTTGAACCTGAATCAATTTTTGAACTATCGGTCTCAAATTTGGTCGGTCCCAATACGATTCCAATCACGATTTTTAGATGATATATGCATTATTTTTTCTAAAAAAAATCGGTTCTAATATTATATTTTTCTTTCGAAAAAATTATTTTGTCTAAATGTTATTAATTAACTAAAATATTAAAAGATTTTGAAAAAAAAACCTAAACAACTTAATTTCAACTAAGTAAAGAATTTAAAAGGGAAAAAGGAAGTTAAAGACAATATGATTTTAGATTAAATATTTCACTTTTTTTTTTTTTTTTAACTTTTCAAATAAAGGGCATTCAAAAAAAAACTTGAGTGTATCATGTAATAACATATTATTTTGACTTTAAAAAGTGTATAAAACAGGGTGAGTAATTATTATTTTGAAAATAAAAACAATAAATTATTGTTCTATTTTCTTTTGATCATAATAAGAAATAAATAATATCTTATCTTATGCAATTTGAGTGGACCGGATATAAATATGAATATATAAAAATCTTCACGGATTGGATGTGGATTTTACATAATCCGACTCAAACCATATCCATGATTATCTGTAAGGTTATATTCAGCAGCAGCTTTATGAGTAGTTTTTAAAATTTTAATTAATTAAAATTTTGAATACTATTTAAAAAATTATTTGATAATATAATGTTTAAATTAGTTTTTAAAGGTTAAAGTAATTTTTTGTGAAAAATTAATTTATTTAATGTTTAGTTTTTAGCATTTTATGAAATTCTTACTCAAATAGTTAACAGTTAAATGCTACTAAAATAAATAACCAACAGCTATTAAAATAACTAATTTTATCAAATAGACCCTAAATGATAATTGTGGTGAAATTTTTACAAAAATGTCATTTTAAAGTGTCTTATGGATTAAAATCATTTTAGGGTAAAATCGCGTGGGTCTATTTCTTTTAACTTAACTTTGGGCTTCATCTGATATTAGTCCAATTGGTTAATGGATCTTATGTAACCTTGGGCCCAATTGCATTTGTCTTTGGTTTTAACCTAGCAGCTTCGATTTCTCTTTATTCACACCGGTACCAAACCCTAGTGAATCATAGCGCCGCTCTCATCTGTTCTCTTATGAACCCCAGCGCTGTTCACATCAACAACCCTTTAATCTTCGCCGTCCGTCTTCAATCCTTCAACCCATTATCTTGTTCACATACTGACTGAAGTTCTGCTATCAGACCTAATGATTTGTTTTTACTAACCATGGGTAAAGATTGTTTAAGTTAGGTCTTCGGATGGCTACTGAAGATTAGGTTCTTGACTTGTATATCTTTCTGTTGTTTTTTTTCCACATTGATCTGCATTTATCTTATCATGCATTTTTTTGACTTTGCTAATTTTCATAAAATCTTTTGTCATTTTTCGTGGATGCTTCTTTGCAGAAGCATTTAACTTGGACTTGATGGAGCAGGTTAGTAAAATATTTGCATTTCTATATGTATATGATAGTAACCTGTGGTTTCCAATGTGCACTGTAATTTGTTTACTGATTGTAGTGTTCAAATATGGCAGTATGAGAAAGTTGAAAAGATTGGTGAAGGAACGTATGGAGTGGTATACAAGGCTCGTGATCGTACAACCAATGAGACTATAGCTCTGAAGAAAATACGCTTAGAGCAAGAAGATGAAGGTGTTCCTAGCACTGCAATTCGAGAAATTTCCCTCTTAAAAGAGATGCAGCATGGCAACATTGTAAGGTATAATTGATTAAATTTAGGTTTGGGGCGTAGTTGCTTCAATAAAATACTTGAAACTTGTTGTGGATAAGAATATCTAGACATGGTTACAATACTTTGAAACTTTAATTCAGTGGGAAACTCTGAAAAAAATTACTAAAGGCAAGACCGGTAGCTAGACATACTAGTATTGGATAATTTGTTTTCAAGGTCACTGCAGGATAGAAAATAGTACCTGGGCTACCTCTTTGTCTGTCTTGTATTTTCATTTCCCTGACTAGGTTTCTTTACAAATAAACTGCACAAATACTCTAATGTGGGTGAAAGCTTCTTTTAAATTCTGCTGCAGTATTAGTATCAGGAGTGTGCTTTTGTTTGTGTGCATCTGCTGTATATCATGATGGTTAAGCTACAATATAAGGTCTGATATCAATGTTGTTTTTTGTCAGTCATCCATTTAAAGTTTAAACTGCTTCTTTACAGACTACCATAGATGCATGGAAAGCCTCTGTGTTCTGGTAGATATAAGCTATCTCATTGCTGATATGACTTTATTCCACTTTTTCGTTGTAATTCAATAAAACAATGCTATTCATAGTTATTGGCACACCATGCGGCAAGGCGCTTTTATTTGCCTTGTATGATTTTCTTTTTTCTTTTTTTTTTTTAGTTCCTTCCTAAGTTGTTTTATCCAGACGCTCCTTTGCAATATTTTAGGGACCAACTTACCTTTTATACATACAAGGTCATACATACAAAAGGAATTTATGAAAGATTACAACTCTTTTACAAAGAAATAAGTTTGGGTTGTCACAAACTGAGCTACCTATTTTTGATGAATTGATTTCACTTTTTAAGATTTAATTAAACTCCATTTAACAAATGTTCTTTTCTTCTTTCTCTGTAACTTTACAATTCCTACGAATTGGCTGACTTGATTTGACTATCCTAGATTTTGTATGATCCTATAGTCCTGGCCTTCCTTTTCTGATTTAGTGCAACTTTCTAAGTTGCATGAACAGTTTGAAAGGTTTGATGCACCCATGTTGTACCATTATAATACATCGACCCCCTATTATGCTCTCGAACACGTCTTTGGTACTCTGGAAAACATGTCCTGTTAGTTTTTTAATTTTATTAATTTCTGACACTTCGAGGATCTCTCTAGGACACTTTTTGAGGACACTTATATATTTTAAGAACATATTTAAAAATTTTATCAGGCTTTTTGATAAATTCATTAATTAAAAATTTTAATTGTGGTCTGAAATATCAGCTAGATAATTATGTATATTTAAATAGAAATTAAAAGATAAATGAAAGAAGGGAAAAACTCTATCTTATCATTTATAATTTGGAACTTTACTACATATCTATTACTGTCAAATTCAAAAGCTAATTCCTGGAGTTTATTTGAAATTCAGGAATTCACAAGGTTTTTATTATAGCATTCTTCGGCTTTTATCCAGAAAATTTGACAATATTATTTTGAGCAAATTAAAATGTGAGACATTGCAAGAGATTAATTTGATTCTTTTGAAAATGTTCGAATTCTTGAAATTACCAATTTATCTCTAAATGATTTTAATAATAATAATATTAATGTTGAGGATTAACTAATGATAGTAAAAGTAGAAAATTAAGTATTCTTTATTTTATGTTTATGACTTATTATTATAAATGATTCTATACTTATTTTATTTTTTCATAAACTATATTTATTCATTGCAACCTGTATTGTCCTACTTTTTTAAAAATTGATGTATCTTGTGTCCGTGTGTGTTGTGCGTTGTGTCCCTTGTCCATATCCATGCAACTTAAGCTTTTTTATTACCTTTTTTCAGAAGAGCAACATTAGTACCATTAAAAGACAATTTACACAGATAGTTTTGATTTTAAAAGGACTGAAAATTCTACTGTTTTATGTTATTATTATGACTATATACGTAGTTATTTTGTATGGTATTTATTCTCGTATTTTATTTTTTTTGCTCCTCATGTCACTCGTGTGCGCCAGCACTATGCACCTTACTGCAGGACCCATTTGTGCTTTAATGCACCTTCTGCCTTTAATAACTTTGATGCTATTGGAATACTTCATATGCATCTTCTCATTTTAAAATATGTGGATGCTGTGAACTGGATAAAGCGTTGCACCTTCACCTATACATGCTCCAGCAATGAACACATAAAATTACTTTTGCAATTTATTGAAATTTGGATATGAACATCTAAATTTCTGTTTGTTCTTGTGAGAATTTTATCCTCTATAATTTTACTTTCATGTATTCCATTATTCTAGACCTTTTACCTCTGAGGATTTGTCAGCATTAGCAAAGGATCCACATGACATGCGCGTGAATATACTATTGGTTGCATAGCTTCCTAAAAGCTTTCCCTTATCAGGTTACAAAAATTGGCACCCCTCAATAAATTGTTCTTCCCCAGCCAAACATTGTATTTGGTTTACTGAATTATTATATTTCCTAAATATTAAGTTTTCCCATGTAATATCCCTTTATTTTCCTCTGTAACTCTAACAAGGTATCTGATTGATGTTATGGTGACAGGTTGCAGGATGTGGTTCACAGTGAGAAGCGCCTGTATTTGGTATTTGAGTATCTGGACTTGGACTTGAAGAAGCACATGGATTCTTGTCCTGAATTTGCTAAGAATCCACGTTTGATAAAAGTGAGTGAGATTTTACCCTTTCAGAGACTTGTGTTTTCTTTATTTTATAGCATTATTCTATGGTCAAATGAGCAAAATTTTTATTCATATGGTTTTACATGATGTTTTCCAGTCTTCTTTGTGGATTTCCTGTTAACATTAGCATTATTGCCTTATAGGTTAGCATGCCTGATTGAATTTTACATTTAAATTTTTCATGTATCAGGCTTCAGAATGGTGGTGATGGTGATGTTATTTACGAAGTTATGATTAAGTAATTATTTTCTTGTCTTCTTTACGTGCAGACATTCCTTCATCAAATACTCCGTGGCATAGCTTACTGCCATTCTCATAGGGTTCTTCATAGAGATTTGAAACCACAAAATCTGCTTATAGATCGCCGTACAAATGCACTGAAGCTTGCAGATTTTGGACTGGCCAGAGCATTTGGTATACCAGTTAGGACATTTACACATGAGGTATCAATTGCACCAGTTTAGTTTTCTCGGTTTCTCTGTCCTTGCAATATGTGCTTGATTAGGATGTCTGAACTGTTTTGATCTAATCCTATCATATGCTTTCTTTTTTCATTGGTATAGCACTGCAAATTTTGAGTTATCCTTTTCAAACTGAGAATGACAAGCGCTAAATATTATGAGGAGAAAGGCAGAGTGCTAAATGTTGTTTGGTTGACATTGCGCTAAATATTGTGAAACAAAGTATTAGTATGTACTATGTATAAAAAATTGTGCTTCTCCTGTACTTTGATTATTATAAGGTCGTTTCTCTTGTCACATCCTATTAGAAATAATCTTTAATAAACATAGAATGTTAGCTTGATTTCTACCTCATTACGAGAGAAAGCACACACAAAGGAATTATTTATGGTTTAATAGCTTGAAAATAGCCACTTCAAGGTATGAGTTGGTACTGTTTGGCCCAAGTTTCTTGCGTTGTCAAATCTTAAGCCTTTCATGGTCCAGATGCATAAATATTCCCTTTACAAGGTATGTTGATTCCATATGCGAATTTGTAGATCTTTCTGGATTTGGCTAAATCATAATATTAGATCCCTTGATGAAAATCAACTCTTCGCCCAACCTCTTATCTTTTTATTATTTAACTTTAGATAGTAAGATAACTGCAGTCACTAGTGATCTTTTTAATGCATATAAACAATATCGTTGATATTGGTGTTAGTGTTTACAATGCTTTGATGCCTCTAGGTGGTAACCCTGTGGTATAGAGCACCGGAAATACTGCTTGGATCTCGACATTACTCAACTCCTGTTGACGTGTGGTCAGTGGGATGTATATTTGCTGAGATGGTGAATCAGCGGCCATTGTTTCCTGGGGACTCTGAGATTGATGAGCTATTCAAGATTTTCAGGTCTTATGTCTTCTTAATCATTTGGTTTCCTTGATATTCATGGTTATACATGCCATTCAAAGTTTGCCTAGCTATACCCTAATTATTTTATGCATTCAATCTTGCTGCCAGTTTTGTATTTCTCTGTAAATAATTTCCTTTGAAAGAAATTCATATAGATAATATGGGATAAAAAGTTTAGCATTATCATTCTTAATGAAAATTGTTGGGAGGCACCACATGAAGGTTCCACTTTGAGCTATTTGTGTTGGGTGGTTGTATTTTTTTTTTTCCTTGTTCCATAATTTGACAATGACTTTGGAACCATGCTTGAGAATTCAATTGAGAGTTTATTGGAATTCAATTGAGAATTCAGCCAACCTGGCCTAGTGGATGTATAACTGTCCTATAGTGCAACCTATCCACTTTCTGAACACGCTTGCACAAACAAATATTGTATTTCAGAAACCAAGAAACTGTTTGATCTCCATGGCATCCCTACATGCCATTGTAGTCGAATTATTGTGGAATATAGTTAAAAAAAAAGAAATGCAAATATACAAAATTGTGTTTAACTTGGCATTCTACCGTTTGATATTGTTTCATTTGTAGAGTCTTGGGAACTCCAAATGAGGACTCATGGCCTGGGGTGACTTCTTTGCCTGACTTCAAGTCTGCGTTCCCTAAGTGGCCACCTAAGGTCTCGACCTTTATATTTTCTTTGCCTGAATTCAGTTTTTTCATTTTATTTTTTTTCCTTGTTCACCAATATTATTTTCTTATGTTTTCTTGACAAATCTTATGGGTTCTTTACTTTACAGGACTTGGTAACTGTAGTTCCAAATCTCGATTCGGCTGGCATTGACCTTCTTTCCGTAAGTTCAGATTTTATGTTTACATGCACTCTCAAGATTCTCTCTCTAAACTAGAAGTCTGTAATTTGCACTGAAAGTCATTGGAACTCTTTAATCAGTAGCAACCTTGAGTTTAGAGTTTCTTCACGTAATTATTATGATGTGATTTTTTTTTTCTGTGCTTTAACATAATACCATTCTACATTATAAACAATGCCCAGTTTCAATACAACTAAATTTCGAGTCTTTAATGTTTTCCTTTCAATTCCTTGCCAGAAAATGCTTTGTTTGGATCCCAGCAAAAGAATTACAGCCAGGAGTGCTCTTGAGCATGAATACTTCAGGGACATTGGTTTTGTACCCTAATTTCACCTCTCATCAAGAATATATATAGATATATATTATTGTATAGCACTTTGGTTGATTTTGATTGTGCGCAAAGCAGGCTTGTTCCTCCCTCCCTGTTATTTGATCTTCGATTTTATTGGCTTTGAACTGATTCGTTTTGTTGGAATTGTGTAGCATCCATCTATTGTTTTAGAGAGATACAAAGGAAGTAGAGAGTAAATTTTTGTTATTTTCGTGTTTGCTTTTAATGGATGATACTATGCTTTGTTAACAATATATTCCAATCTTCTCTTTTGCTTGTTCATTGGTATGTGCTCGACACATTTATAAAAAGTAGAAAAAAAGCCTCAACTTTACATGAAAGGCTTTGTTGTTTCAACTCATTAAAAGAAATCTCTTTTTATTTACTGCTCTTTCTGTGTTTTCAAAATCTCTCTGCGCTGTGATTTGATAAAATATGAGAATTTGAAGAGTTTAAATTTTAATTTGGTGTTTGGATATATTAAATTTATTATATACATTTTTAAAAGACGTAAAATTTTAAATATAAGAAATATTATGGCACAGATATAGTAATTTTTAAACTTAAATTTTATTTTATTTATATATGCGGTTTCATTTAATTCAATCTATTCTATCATATGGCAAGGAGAATTAAATTTCAAAACTTTAGATTGCATAAAATGTTAAGGGACTGATTATTATTTTATGAAGGAAATTAAATTTATAGACATTTAATTGATTTTTTAAAGTTGATACAAACTTGTTGGGTCATGAATTAAAATAATTTAAATTAAAAAAAAATATCAGTAGACTTTTATTGTATTATGATTGTGTTAAATTTTAAAAAAATTATTGAGTTTGATGGAATTGAAAAATTTTCTAAAATTTCTGCAGATTTCACTAGAAATTTATAGTGTTATGGAATTAGTGAGACTTTTTTTATAAATTTTGATTAACTTTTATGGAATTACAATAATTTTTATATATTCAATAAAATTAATTTTTCATAAAGACTGTACTGTAATTTTTTTGGTATAATATTTTAATATTTTTCTTTTGACTCATGTGTTTTCTTATTGACTTAGTGAAAAAAATGTAAAAATTAAATAAAAGGACCTAATAGTGTAATAGAAGCAAAATATAAGGTCAAATTAATATATTTTATAAAGATAACGACGAACTAGTTATATTTTGCAAATCACAGGGATCCTATTGTATTTTTTATAAATAATATTTCAAAATTATTCTGATGCTCATCATTCCATATACATTAGTTAATCTTTCTATGTTCTATGACACATAATTAGAATATTATTTCAACTAATTTTATCCATTTAATATAAAATGCAATCTTCAAAAACTTAACACTAATTATTGAAGTGCAAACATCATAGTACTAAAAAGATAACTCAAAATTTTAATTTTGTATTGAATTGTATAATATGCAGATATTAATAATAACAATAATAATCTATCAACGAATTTGAATTTATATAATCTTGTTAATAAAAAAGCGTTTATTCATTTAAATTATTACTTATATATTTTAATTATGAACTTGTAATTGCATTTTTTTTTTCAAAATGTAACCTACGACTTAATTTTTATATCAATGTTAAAATTTTATTTTTAATTTTTTTTTAACTATAGATCATCATTTAAATATACAGTTATGTAATCATGCCGAGTATTCAAATTTTATATAGCAGTTAAAATAATTAATTTATTACCGCCGAGAATGAGATGGATGACAGAAAATCTTTTTTCTTAATAAAAAATTTCGAATTAAAATTCTGAATATGAAATACTCTTTGGAGGGAGTGCATTGCTCTCTTTGTGAATTTATCTCATATGAATTTAAATTAATTAATTGAGTTAATAAACTTTAAATACAGAATTTTTAAAAATAAAAAAGCAATTAATTTATTAACCACCGTCACCGGCGGCCGCCAACATTTAAAATACCCTTCCCGAATATTTAAATCTGACACAGTACTTAAAGCAATTTAATTTATCATCTATAAACATCGCTGCCGGCCAACTACCATTTAATTCATTTTTTTATATATAATTTATCATTTCAAAACATCACTGCGGGCCACCACTGTTTATTATTTTTATATATATAATAATTTTGAATATTTTTGTAGTAGGGAAAATTTACAATAAAATCTCTGTAATTTACGAAATATACCTAATTCATCCTTATGTCTTTTAAAATATATTAATTTGACCTATATTTTGCTTTTATTATATTATTAGATCATTTTGTTCAATTTTCATGTCTTTTTTATTAAATTAATAAAAAAATATAGAGGTTAAAAAGGAAGATATTAAAATGTTATACCAGAAAAATTATAGCGCAATTTCTATGATTTGAAAAGTATAACTAATTTGTCCTTATATTCTTAAAAATAAAAAATTTTTTTAATCATTTTATAAGATATTTAATGAAAAAAAATGTAAAAATTAGATGAAAAGATCTTATAATCTGACGGAAATAAATTATAAAGATATTTGAGTTTATTTTCTAAAAAATAGAGACAAATTAGTTGTATTTGGTAAATTTTAAGAATTATACTGTAATTTTTTCTAAATATAATAAAGAACTAAAAATATAATTATCGATTAATTAAAAAAAATAATTTTCGCCTATGAAAGTCTGTTTTTGTTAGGCCTTTGTATGGTTCTTGATCCGAACCAAATTGAGAAACTGTATTGACAGAACAAAAATTGAAAAAAAATTGAGCTAATAAAAGACGAATCATATTCAACGTCTTATAAAGAACCTTTTTGAAATCACATCAAAACTGTTACCGAAATTGAACGAATTGAATTGAAATGAAAACCAACATATACACATATTTTTTTTTTAATCTTTAAGTATGTTATGTTATTTGTATCTGTCACGACTCGTTTCCATGGGCCGGACCGGCACTAGGACCTGGGTAAGCTTAAGGCCTCCGAGGCCCGTAGTAAGCCTAATCTCTGATTTCAACACCACAATTACATGCAAATATTCTGCAAGTTGGCCCATTTTATTTTTAATGATTCAAACTATCACAAGGCCTTATTTTGTTCAACTCTATCATTCCCATAAAGTCTTACATACACTTAACATTATTGTTATTACAATCATAAATCTTAACATAACTGCCGATTTTCTACTACTGTATTACTACAAAGAATTCTAAATAATTATATCTTATACCTTTACATATTTCTTTAAATAACTTCAAAAGAAAGAAAACTAAAGCCCCAAATATATATATATAACTGATTCACCATTTCCTGAAACAACATAAAGGATAAGGGGGAAAAGAGGTGAGTATAAAACTCAGTGAATAATAACATATAATACTAAACCCACACATTCACACAAATGATACTTAAGGCATTCTAAATGGACATTCTCCATTCACACAATGACAATCATATCACCCACAAACAACTGCAATCATATGCACA